>JUDQ01000016.1:4070-27909 GCA_000812075.1 Scedosporium aurantiacum
AATCTCTCGGTTAGTTCGTCGCATCCCTGTATCCTTATCGATGAATCCTCCGTGCCTGTTCACTATCTCCTGCCACTGGTTGTCATCCAGGGAGTTCAGCCACCAGTAGCGGAGTCCTGGACCTTCCCCTTCTACCTGCGCACCATCCCCAGCATCCCCAGCATCCTCCATCTCCTCGTCACCATCTTCAGCTTGCCCCTGCTGCACCACAGCTGCATTCACTGAGGGCGGCTCCCGAGGACGAGGAGGACGAGGGGGACCTTGTCGCTTTTCTCTGGGGGTGCGGCCCAGTGCCTGGGGATGCTCTCTCAGGCCCCCTTGGCCTAAACCTAACTGTGCCACACTAGCACTTAGGTCATGGGGGGATTGCGACCCTTTTTCGGACCCCGGCTCCGGCTCCTCTTCGATCTGTAGCTCCGGCGCGCCCGGTGCTAGTTTGCTGTCAGTAGGGCTTTCTCACAGCCGGGTGTTGCTTGGTTTTTTTTTTTTCCTTGTTTCTCTTTCCTCCTGTTCCTGGGTCTAACATCAAACGTACCTGAATCGTTCTTCTTCCCATCGTAGTCATAAGGAAGCTCATCGGTACCATCAAGAACCCTCTCAAGCCACGGCGGCGCCAATGACGAGAAGTGCACGAGCTTGTCGTATCGAGCATCGCACAGATTAAAGTAATACGTAGCGCTATATGTTAGTAGAGTTCTCATATCATGCGAATCAGCAGTGGCCTGAGTAGCTTTGAACCATTCCGACAATGTCTCCGGGTTAAATAAATGCTGAAACTCGCTTGGAGCACTCCTCTGAGCATCCTTAAGAGCCTGTGTCGACATACTCTGGTCAGCGAGTGGGTAAATATCAGTGTAGACAGCTCCGTAGTCCTTGTTTTCGAACGATTTCCACCCCTTCATCTCCCCCCTGGTCTTCTTCCGTATGGACGAAAGGATGAATCTACCCGCCCCTGAATTCGCCAAAAACTTCCACAATTCGACCGTTCCCATATCATACTGGCAACCCATCCAGTTCATTGCCAAAATTTCATGGAAAGGGGGGCAAGGAGGCGGCGGGAGTGGCCCGGCGAAACGAACAGTACGCGGCGCTGGCGAGCCACCTGTAGAATGGATATATAAGTTCTCCTTTCGTAGATAATCCAGGAGTTCCTTCCAAAACTTGTCGAGCGCTTCCAATGTCGCCTGGTTGTGCCCGTCATGATCTTTACCTTCACTGCCATCTCGTGGATTATCGTTCTTCTTTGCATTGGGTCCATCACGGTCCTGCCTCTCAAGCCATCGCTTATGCTGGTCAAAGAGTGCTTTGATCGTGGCCTGACTGATCCGCTTTTCGATCGGAAACTCATCTAGAATCTCAAGGCGTCGCATAATCATGTTCTTCATGTCCCCCTGCCATTCTGCCCGAAATTGTCGTCCACGCATGAGCAATGCCGCATCCCCGTCCCACCACGATTGAGATGGAGGAACCAAGGAAAATGGGTTTAGGACGCTCTCCTGCTCTACAAACATGTAGATCGCCGCCACGCTATCCAGGAGCTCGGACACGTTCTGCCGAATTGCGTGGAACCGGTCATCGGCCGTTTCGAGCGAATCCTTCACAGCGATGATTCTCCGCAGGAGTTTCCCGAGAGTTATGACTTCGGTAATCTTCTCCGACGCCAAGAACTCGACAAGAAGCTTGTGTAGTGACCTGACTCTTTGGTCTTCCGTGACCATGCGCTGGCCCCGATGGTTGAGTTCTAGCTTTAATGGAGGAAAACTTCGCAGCGCACGTCGAAGTAGGGGAGTCTCTACCCAAGTTCCACGCCGCCGTTTGTTCACCAGGCCCCGGTAGATGGAGTGTGTCTGTAGGCGACCCCTTGAACCGCGGCTCTGCCTGAACATCGGATTCTTCTTGTAGTACTTTCTCATCGCTGGCGTCGATGGCACGAGGCACCTCCTAGTCATCATCATGATGTAGTACATGCAGGCGAACATTCCCCTGATCTGTACTCTAAGCGACCTGCTCTTCCTCGCTGCATATAAGTAGTATGGAGTCTTAGGCCGGCCTTCTTCCCAGTTCCATAAATCCGGAATGAAGCTGAGAGTCTTAGCTAGTGGCTCCTCCAGCCGTTCCATCCTGGCGATGTTGTCCAGGCTCAAGAAGTCGTAAAATTTAGGGCCAATACCTGACTGTTGTATTCTTTCCGGGGTCCGGTGTTCTGCTAGCTCCCTTGCGCGAAATGCGGTTTCTGTGGTTATCCTCGTTGGCAAATTCCTCCTTCCATATTGCCTCTCTATTTCCTCCAGGTCCTTCCGCGCATCCTCAACATAGTCAAGTAGAAGCATATCCGTCAATGGCTTCCGGAAGACGCTCCTCAAGAGGTCGACGAATACTTGTTCATCCAGTTGCATGTGTGACGGGAAAAGATGCAAGTAGTGCTGGTCGAACTCCTCCTGAACACGCATGTGGAAATATTCTGGCTCCTTGATGAGGGATACCAGATGGTCCATAGCGCTGGAGAGCTGCGAGGACAGTGATTCGCGAAGAATCTTCGTGCGGTCATCACCGGCATCCTCAACTCTCTGCAAATGATTATGGAATGGCCCCGAGGCGAGTATGGCAGTCGGGCTGGGATCCTTTGCCCCCAAGGAAAACTCCGCTTTCGCCGCTCTGGTATCTGTTTGGAGTATTTTTTCATCTTTAATGGCGATCGCTGGCTGCTGGAGGACTTTGAATTTCCTGTTCACTCCGACTTCCATTTTCAGGAGCAGCTTTATGCAAAAATGGCGAAGAAACCTATACGTCACCTCCTGCGCCTTGAGCGTGACCCAGGCATCCCCGAGGAAGAGCATGTTGGGAGATTCGCCCATGTGCTTCAGCGTTGTGACATTTTCTAGGTTGTAGGGCTTAAAATTCAAACTGACATCTGTATGAGTGGCGAGGTCGCCATCCGGGGGTACCGGCCAATGGACACAGTGGAGGGAGAACGGGCCCGTAAGGATACGCAGGGCTCGGCCGAGGTGGGTCGACTGGAAGTCTTGCTGCATGAAGTGTATCGGAGCGACGGAGGTCCGGCTGTATATGAACTGCATGAGACGGGTTGGGTCGCCGAGCTCTTGCGAGTTAATGTGCGGCACGAGGTAAAGATGAGCAACTCTCCTCGTCCAGTCGTCGTAATCGAGATGATGTTGCATTCGTTCCAACGTTGGCCTTAGAGGGTTCCCTGATCGGAGCTTCTCGGCTTCTCGGCGGTTTAGTCTTTGTTGGGCGAGGTGGACCTTGTCATGGAGGGACAATGGACTTAGGTCTTCTTCATCGTCTTCAAATGGAGATCCATCATCTAGTTTCCGAAATTCAGTCTCAAAATTGTGGACATCGGATACTGCATGTTCAGGCATGGGTGGCGGGGGGTCTTGATTAAAATCGGCAGCTGCCTTCATAGTTTCACTCCAAGAGGCCCTCAACAGCTCCTGGAGGGCTGTTTCTGGCGTGTGCCCCTGGTCATCTGGGGTAGTCCCTTGCTCGTTTGACAATTTCTCGATGGCTTCTTTCATTTTCATTAAACGCCCGCGAGTCATCTCCCTCATGGAAGTATACCACTGATTCACGTTAGTAACAACGTCTTTGAAGGGTTTCTTGTAGGACCCGATCGGGGCATCGTTCGGCGAGAGCCCGTCTTCCCCAAAGGGACTATTGGTGAGGTCCTTCTCGTCGCCACCTCGATAGAGATGACCTGGCTTAGGCCACTTGGTTGTGTACTGATTAGGAAGGAGGCCCAGAAGCCCATCCGGTCCTTCAGGATTGGGGATCAGATACTCTCTCTCAGGCGCGTAAGAGTATGCTAAGGGATCTGTGTTGGTCCCTGTGGGAGTGTAGCATAAGTGGCGAAAACTGTCCGAAAAGTCATATGGTGTGTCTCCGATGACCGGATCGTATTCTATATCCTGGCCGATGCCGAACTTTTCCCCAGGTGAGCCGGACGAGTCGTCGACAACACGGGAGTTAGATGCCTGCCGTGTGCCCTCCATTGTTCCATCCGTTTTCTACACACTTTAAAGCCCACCTTCTGACCATTTATCTGCCGTTCGGACAATGATAATCGATGGCGATGTCAAGATGGTGACGTCCGTAGGAATCAAGGATAAAAAGGAGGAGACCCCTTCTCGTCTTGGGAGAAAAGTCTCGTTTTGAGAGAGAATTTTAGCTAGGGAGTCAATGAGAATGAAAAATAAAATGGAATCGGCTGATTTCCGCAGAGGGACAGACAAATGGATGTAGAAGGGGGCATGAAATGTCGCCTAGTGGCAGACTCATGGATCTATTCTGCTGCGCACTAGGGCTCCAAGAGATCAATCTATATGAATGAATTTGCGTACATGGATAGCGGTAATGCCGCCGAGGATTGAAAAGGACAAAAGAACAAAGTATCCGAGTTTATCTTTGTGTGAAGAAATAGCAAAGTTAGGAAGAGAAGAAATGTTTTTTCCTCAGAGGTGAAGAGATTGAGGAGAGCGATGAAGGGGATTGTGATGAAGGCGATCGTGGATATGGCACTGGGACTACCATGGTTTCATTGAATGGCCCGCAGCCCGTAGTGTAATGTAAAAGACGAGGGAATGGGGTGCCTAGGGGTCTTTGTCTTCCGGGGGCGTGAGTGACTGAAACCGGCATACCAGATCTTACCGCAAGCGCACACGGAGGAGTGACATTTCATGCCCCAACACTGAAGCCGAACGAGCCATCAAAAAGGTCAAGCCTTTGTTGGTCAGGGAAGCCTTGAGCGACTCTGATTTCGTCAAAGCTGGGCACTTCGTTCTCGGGGTAATACCGTAAGAGGACGTCCATATCGTCCTCTGTAAGTTGGCACAGTTCTTCCCACGAGTACGTGTCACTGACTTTCGTCATCCTAGGACACACAAAGCGGCGTTAGTAAAAAAAAAAATGGCGCCAAGGGGGCCGAGGAACTTCGGCTAACTAACCAAGACATTCTCTTCTGGCTGTCCGCATGCGCGGGTGCAATGGATCGAAGCTTTGTCCGAAGCACTCCGATGGCTTCGATGGCATTTCCGGCATTGTTAGGCAGATTTCTGGCGATCAACCTCCGTATCGAAGCCGCTAACCTCGGGCCCCTGCCGTTGGTGCTAACCATAATCTGTAGAGGACCGTCACGATGGACGCTCCCGAAGAAGAAGTCGCACTCTTGGGGGACGTCGGCAATGTTTGCCGGGATGCGACGCTCCTTGCAGAGTTTCCAGATGGCCGTGGACGCTGCCGGATCATCGATGGCCACGAGCACCATGTCCACGCTGTCAAGGTCTGAGGGTTCAAAGTTCCGCCCTACATGCTTCACCTGGCCCTCCGCTACACGGAATGCTACCTCGGCATTGAGTCCAGAGCTGGGACATACAACCGTTACAATGGCGTCGGCGTTGAGGCAGTGTAGGATACGTCCAGCGGCTACCTAAGAACAAATTTAGACTCCAAGGAAGCTTCAAGCAAAGATGCGTTGGGCATTGGAGCGTGAATCACAGAGCACAGTGCTCTTCCTTCTCCCCATTTGCTTACCTCTCCACCACCAACAACTAGAATGTGCTTGCCCTTGGCTTGCCAGGCAAGGATGAGACTACCCCCTGGCTGGACTTGGGGGAACTGGGATTTTCGGCCTGCCATGGCTTCGGGAAGAAGAAAGAGAAATCTGCGCCCAAGAATTGGGACACAGGCTTTGAGATTTGAAGAATGATACAACAAAGAGCAGGGGCTGGGCTCGAACGAGTTCCAGCTGAGCCAATTCTGTTCAGGGACAAGCTGGTGTTCCGTGAAGCTGACGAGTATATTTGTGTCTGAGTTTGACGAACGATCCAGGATATTAAAAATTTAGATAAAAAGAGTCATCAATCCGTGAGATGGGATGAAGGAAATAGGGGGTATCGTCTGAGGATGGAGCTTGAGGGCTAAAAAAGGTGGTTGAGATGCCTGATTCCTGCGGTCGAGATTGACAAGCGCTTGACAGTGTAAAGCTGTATTCCAAACTGTACGTTACAGTGTATTTTTAGTGCACTGAACAGTGTTTCTGGCTGATTTCTGGAGGGAAGGAGCTCTCATGGTGGTTGGAAGGAGCTGCCATCGTGTACTCCTTGTACTTCGTACTAATCCCAACTCTATCCCAACTCTAGTCTACAGCATCTCGCCATTCTCGCATTGTGTGATTTTACTATTATTATTGCGCTCCTTCGGGGCTCTCCCCGACGCATGGATAGATCCGCGACATAAAAGCTCGTTCCCCAGCCAGCTTGGTGGGCCCCCGCGCCTGTGATATATCTCTATCATTGGCCGTCAACATGACATCCCATGCTGCAACAGCCAACAGCACCGAGCGGATCCGTCTTCGACACCAGCCCGTTGCTCCGAGCTGAGCTAATATTTGGTAATTTCGAGGACGGCTGGAGAACAGGAGGCCAGGAACTAGTCCGGTCTGATCCAGAGCGCAAGGAGATCCAGGGAAGGATATAAACTATGTTACCATGCCTTGGTCTGAAGTGCAAAGCGGAAGCAAACCGGATCAAGCCAGATGAGAGCAAAGAAAATATATTACTCGGTGTCACCTAGTTTCCTCTTGGACACGCGACATGTCCAAGGTTGTCTGTCGACGGCATTGCTGGGACTGTGCCGGTTAGCTGAATAAATTGCCTTTTTAAATAATATGCCACATGTGTGGGGTGTTATGTCACTACACACTAATTGAAGCTTCCTAACGAGGTTATGCCGCTACCCCTGAAATACCTCATAATCCCTGCCATCCCGACGACATTCATTGGATCACGACGTAACTGCCTCCCTCATCTGCTCCCATGCGCCCAGTACTTAGTCCTACCCCCGACCATTGCCGCCCATCAGCCTCCGACCAGTCTGCCTCGTAGTCCTCAATGTTGCGCGTCCCGATCGCATACGAGCAACAACTGCTCGCTCTTCCTTCTCTCACCTAGGAGCCGATCTCTCTTCCTTCGACCCCCCCTTTCGACCATCGCCTCCAGCACATCCGAGTCACTTGAACCAGGCAACCACGACCCCCTCCTCCCCCCAACGTCTCTCCGCACGTCTCCGTCATGTCTGGGCGCAGGCTAGGTGGAGGGAGGATTCTCGGCTCCGGAAAGGGCCTCGCTCCGCCGAAGCCTGCAAACACCTCCGGGGCCTCTCCGCTGCAGCGAGTCGGCAGCCCTCTCCCTTCTGATACCAGCTTCGACCACAATTCCTCCGATAACTCACCCGCTCCTTCCACCGGCCTTCCGGACTTTTCTCAAGATCTCTCTACGCATATAAGTATTGGTAGACAGGGGACTGCGGAATCGAGCTCGCAGAAGCTACTATGCCCCATCTGCAATGAGGAAATGGTATGGTCTTGTTTGACCTAGGCATTCGTGAAACATGAGGCTGCATCATGGCATACTGACTATTAGACGCTTAGGTGACGCTCCTACAACTCAACCAGTACGACTTCCCAGCCTACAAGCTCTAGAAGAAGGAAAAAAATCTGTTTAGGCTAACGGTTGATCCCCCCCATCACTAGACACCTCGACGATTCCCACCAAGAGCTTCCCGAAATTGAACAAGATGAAGTGAAAACCTGGTTCGACAAACAAGTCCGAAAAGCGAAGCGCTTCCAACCTCTATCCATAATAAACCAAAAGCTCCGGGGCCTCGACGTTTTCGAGTCGAACGACTCCGAACCCATACCCTCCGGCTCCGGCTCCGGCCCCGGGCCCCGACCCGCCGAGTCCTCCCCCGTCGACCCGGACGAGCTCATCACGAGGCAGCACTGGCAGCACCAGACTATCGACGATCTATGTACGGACCCCACCTGCGGGCGCAGGCTCGGAGCCGTGAATGGGAGTATCAACTGTCGAAAGTGCGGCCGGTTGTTTTGTGAGGAGCATACCATGTACCAGATGAAACTGTCTCGGTCGGCGCAGCACGAACCGGTCAGGGGATTCTGGGCGCGGGTTTGCGAGACGTGTTATAAATCCCGCGAAGGGTATAACGACCACGACGGTGCCTTGATAGATCATACCCGGGCGTTTACGGAGCTGAGGAGGCAGAGGGTGGAGCGGCAGAACTTGGAAATGGCACGTTTAGAGAAGCGGTTAACGAAGCTGACCCGCCTACTAGCCAGCCCTCCGGAGAACGTCACGTCTGGGAACAACACGCTCTTGTCGCCCGTCACTGCTCTGACTGGTCAGAACTCAACGCGGAAACTACTGGAGCAGTCGGTCGTGACGTGGGAGGACGATGCCTCCGTGGCGAAGTGCCCGTTTTGCAAGCAGGACTTTGGCTCGTGGACGTTTCGGAGACATCATTGCAGGACGTGTGGTCGAGTTGTATGCGCCGATCCACAGACGGGTTGCTCAACTGAAGTAGGGCTGAATGTATCAACACGTATGTTTATTTATTTTTTTTCTTTTCTCTTCCTCTTCTTCCCCTTCTCCTCGTCCTGCCTTCCTATTCTCGTCGAGGCATGCAGCCGCTAACAAAAAATGACCTCGCAGCCTCGAGCAACTCAACCGAGAAGCAGGCCACCCCCAGCCAGCTCAGCATAGACATCCGCCTCTGCCGCGACTGCAACCGCACCATCTTCACGAAGCGCGACTTCGCCGCCTCCCTCGCCATCAAACCTCCCGACCAACGCGCCTACGAAACCCTCCGGCAATTCGAGCGCGGCATCCAACAGCTCATGGAAGCCTTCCAACGCGTCCTCCTCACCCTCCAACCCGAGGACCCCACCCCCACCCATCTCTCCTCCTCCTCCTCCTCCACCGCCATGGCGCGACTACTACAACAACAACCGCCGACCCACGCACAAATCAAAGAAGCCTCCAAGATCCGCAAACGCCTCATCGACTCCTTCGCGAAATACGACCTCGCCTCCCGCCGCATGCGCGACCTAAAAACGACCTCGGACCAACAACTCCGCCTCCAAAAAGCCGTGTACGCATCCGCCTCCGCCTTCCTCCACGCCAACATGCTCCCCCTCAAATCCGTACCCCAAATGCTCCGCAACAACCGCCACCAATCCTCCTCCTCCTCCCCGCGCCACCAACTCCAATCCCGCCTCCTCCTCCAATCCTCCTCCTCCTCCTCCCAGCAAACCACCCTCTCCCCTTCCCCCCTCCGCAACGGCGCACCGCCTCCCCCGGACACCCACGAAACGGCCAGCCAAATCAGCGAAACCTCCACCGTCGTCTCCGCCCTCGAGATCGAGGAGAAGGACCTCCGCGAGCGCCTCATCGTCCTCGAGGAGCAGCGCTTCATGGTCCGTCGCATGGTGGATGCCGCGCGCGACGCGAGGCGCTTCGAGGAGGTCGCGGCGCTCTCGAGGAATGTGGAGGAGTTGGAGGAGGAGATTGAGAGGGTCGGCGGGTTGGTGGGGGTTGTTGAGGAGAGGTGGCAGGGGTTGTATGCTTCTGGGAGTGTGTCGTGAGGTTTTGAGAGGGCCAACTTTATAGAGGAGAGTTTACTTCTTCTGTCTATCTGCATCGATTACCTTTTTTTTTTGTCTTATTTTTATGGACAATGGGCGTATTGGCGTGTGGCATTGTGGTTCGAGAGGGAAACCGGTAGTTTGGCATAGCAACATCTAGTTGTGGCATATTGTAGTATAGACCATGTATAACATATCAATCATAGCTATCAAAACTCCTTGCCACCTCGTAATTTTTTTTCTAGGTCGTACTCTACGTCTAACATCACATCGGTATTCTCACTTCTGCATTTTAGCACGCGCAGCGAAAGGTCAGTCAGTCATGAACATCCTATTGACAGTTTTAAGCCTCACCCATCCATCTATGTGCTCAACTCGCTAAACATGAACTTTCTTCCCAACAAGAAAACAAGGTTCCCTCCATCTCAGGACTTTATTATGCTCGTACAAGGAAGGAAAAAAAAAAAAAACAAGTTCAACGAGAGCGGCCATTTGCCATAACAAAGGAAAATAAGACAACAGCCCGGTAGTGCTGATGCCTGGTAGAGTAACAACAGACAGGAATCGTGGTGCGATGCGCCGATAAACAAAAACCCAAGGGGGAAAGAAAGAGAGAAAAAGAAACATAAAACATCAAATAGCCGCCAGTGTCCCCCTTATGATGCTCGAAATGTCAGAAGAAAAACTCTCACACAGTCGCCGTGGAGCTCCCGTACCGCCATCACCATGGTATCTCGCCAGAACAAGAAAAGGAAACAAAGATTGGTACAACAGGGGTAAAAACAACAAACCCAAGTGTGATCTCGCAGGGCAAGGACCACACCTCATGCGTAGAAAAGACAGAAGCTTTGGTTTCAACAAGGAATAGAAAGCTTCTTTCACCTCAGCGGGCCAATTTCGACACCACCGAGGAACCGCCTCACCCGTCCAATCTCCAACTCGCCCTTCTCGCTCTCGACCGCCCTCAATAACCCGTCAATAACGGCGTCAATATCGTTCTCGGGCACCGATGTACATAGACACACGATGCGACGGTACTTGAACTCCACCTCGCGGCTGCGTCCCTTGAGAGCCTGGACCATCTTGCGCGTAGCCTCGTTACGTCCAGAAACGGCCTTGATCCTAGCGCGGAGTAGGTTCGCGGACGGGAAGTAACTCGCCGAGGTGTTGTCGGCGGCCGTCTCGAGGGCGGCGCCGAGTTCGGTTTCCCAGGCGGAGACGGCATCGGCGCCCTTTAACCGGGGATCGAACCGCCCTTGCTCATCTTCTCGGGCGTGCGACAGGTTGATGACCTGCTGCCGCGCGAGCTGCTGTCGCCTGACGGCCTCCCGCAGCGCTTCGAGCCTCTTGCGGGTATCGCTAAGCTGGCTGGATGTGGCGCGTATGGATGAGTAGAGCCCGTCGAGCGTGGTTTGCTTAGTTTTGAGTCCTTTCTGGAACTCGGCCGACGTTTGATCCAGCAGGAGTGCGATGGCTATGAATGGCAATGGTCAATACTCAGTAAATCAACCAATCTCAAGAAAGAAAGGAGAAAAGAAAAAAAAAGAAAAAGAAAAAGAAGATAAAAAAAAAGGGAGTAAAAAGAAAGATATATACTCACAATGGATAATTTCATCACGACTCTCCTTGCTTCTCTGAGAACTACCAATAAACCTACTATTATCATTGCCCGAATCGCCATTTATGCCATTTTCAGTCGGACCGTCCACGCCGACACCGAAATCAAGCGGGCAGAGTCCCGACCGGTTGGCAATCTTGTTATCAGCACCGATTTCGAGTAATTGCGAAATGACGCTGCGGTTTCCATTCTTAGCCGCAATGTTGAGTGCGGTATCGCCGGCGTTATCCTTGGTATTTACGATTTCCGCCATGAACCTCGCCAGTCCCATCTTGGGTGGGGCCTGTTGCTGCGAGCTCGTGGGCGCGCTGCTGGAATGGCCGTTGAGACCATTGAGGCCGTTAGTTGCTGCTGGTTGCTGGCTACTAGGCACGCTGCCCTGTCGAACAATCCACTCCAGCAAGCTCTCCAGGTAGTATCGGCTGGCAGCATTCCGGCCCTTCACAGCACTAGTCACAGCGATGTGGTGGAGAACAGTGCGACCCTTATTGTCGCGTATCTCCAAAGTTCCGCCGAGAACGTCTAGAAGATCGGGGAACGAATTGAGCTCCATGGAGTTGGTAACCGTCACGGCCCTCATAAGAGCGGTGTGGCCGGATGCGTTGACACGGTAGGGACTGGCGCCAGCAGCGATGAGGGCTCGGAGAAGCGGGAGACGCGACAGGGCGGCGGCCCAATGCAGGACGGTATGGCTGTGGTTGTCAATGGGCATATCCAGCTGGCGAGGGGTCATGCCCTTGATAATTTCGTCGAATTTGGTGTGCTCGGGGGAAGTGCCAGAGTCTAGGAAGAGACTTAGTAACGTGCTCTTGCACTGGTCGGCCTCGGGCGAGAGCTCGTAAGGTAGTGGCGGAAGGGGGCTAAATCCGTCGTGTGGCTGTTCGTGGATGCCAGCGTGGGAGTAGATGAACGACTCGTTGGGCTCGGTCGGGGAACCGGGAAAAGCGCTGGCGAGGGCATCGACGTTGCCGTTGTATGCGAAGCTGTCAGCAGGCGTCATGGTGACTCTTTGCCTCTTGCGAGGAGGCTCGGGCTGGTCGAGCATGTGAGCGGACTGCTGGGTAGAGTATGCCGAGTCAACAGTGTGGCCATATTCGGAGGTATAGCTCTGCTGTGAGTTACCCGGGAAGCCATCGTCGGGGTTCTGGGACATGGAGGTCTGGCGGCTGAAACTGGGCGCCCTCGGTAGGCCGTTCCTATTCTTAGCCCCCGGAGACTCGAAACGGGCTTTGCTCAAAGCGGCGACGGCATGTGAAGCGGTGCTAGAAATATTCTTGAAGAAGGTCCCAGGCAGTGTGTTATTTCGATTCTCCGCGTTCGCATTCGCATTATACATGCGTTTCCTCATGGCGGCCATAGCTTGCTCCTTCGTTGGGGTATTAAGATCACCGCGACCGGCAACACCGCCATCCTGACCCATGTCATAAGTAAGGAGAGGCCGCAGCAGATCCTCCACGCCATATTGCTTGCAGACCTCGACGCCACGCTCAAACTTCACCCAGGTGCCCTGGTATTTGCCGTACCCTCCCTGAACCTTCTCATGTTCGCCGGTGGCCTGAATCTCCTTTTCGAGAATTTTGGTGCGCTTGCCCTTATCAACGCCGGCAACTTTGAGAATCTGGGTAGCGTTCAACCAGCTGTCGTTTCGGCGCCGCATCACAGCGATGTTGTTGACTTCCATTTCGTAGACATCGACGCCCGAGTAAACGGCCTAAAATCAGGACATGGTAAGATGGTCAACGTCAATTCGAAAGCGACGGAAATATTGGTGATTTGTTACTACTAGCGTAGCCGGCTCTCTCAACATTACATTGGTAGCTCAATAAAAAATAATAAAAAATAAAAATAAAAATAGAAAAAAAAAGGAGGAAAAGGGGAATGCAGAAGAAAAGAAAAATCAGACAGAATCATACCGAGTAGATCTGCGGCGCATCGTTCGCAAGCATGGAACTGGCGTCGTTAAATGAGCGGTACATGCCGCCAGCTTGTGACTGCTGGCTCATGGTGAAAGATTGTTGCGATGACGGCTGCGATTGAGACGCCGTCGCCATTGCGAATGCGAATGTGAATGGTGATGATGGTTAAAGTTGCGAAGAGTGGGAGCGGGGAGCAGAATCAGGGAAACCAGGAGTTGGAATTGCTCCCCGAGATTGGTGACTTTTTGGGTCGGCGGCAAGGTTCGTGGTTCGTGGGCGATTAGTTCGGCTGGAGTGTCATGCTCTACTCATGCTCGGCGACAAAGGTTTGAGCTTGGATGCTGGTTCGGGGGTGAAATGAGGTGCGGAAAAATTAAGGCAAGAACGGATCGACCTGTTCGAATTCCTGGAAATCAAAATGGGATGTTCCGGCAGGATCCGAGGTCGACAAAGGAAGGATAAAGCAAAGCGACGACGGGCCACCGAGTCGCTTGTGGTGGCTAGGGCAGGACGAAAAAAAGGAACGGAGAAGAGTTGGTGGGAGCTGCTGGGCCGATATTCGAATGGAACCGGGAACAAGATCAAGAAACCCAAGACCGAAAACGAGGGGGTGGTCTTGGTGAAGGAGGCCCGGAGTCCTGAGGCCAATTTGCGCTGTGGGTTGGAAGCTGCAGCGTCGATTTGGTCTTGTCTCTTGTCTCGCAAATGGCACAATTACCGTGAAGGAGTGGGGGAGAGACACTGGAGCAGGAACAGGAAACGAGCCCAGCCAGCGAGAAGAGAGAAGGGGAAAAACGATTCACGATGGGGCAGCGGACCTGGCGACCTGGCGACCTAGGGACCTGGGAGAGAGTGTCGGCCTGGTGATGAGGTGGAACCACGAGGATTCTCGGAATTGCAGGGATAAAAAGCCTCGCAGGTGGAGATCAAGGCTTTGGATCAAGCTCAAGACTTGGAAAGACTGGTTATCAAGGGTTTAATTGATTTTGATCCAGGACGTGTTCGTTTCGTGATTTACGTGTTGAGGGCGTGACGCGTGAGACTTTTGAGCTTTGACCGTGTACGAAGGACGAAGTGCACCGAGCGAAGTTGTGGAGTGTACGAAGTACTTTGTAGATTTGGCGTGGGCGGGGCAGTGGGCAGGAGCGATTGACTGATTGACATGGAGTTTGGCTGGCTGGGGCAGTGGCCACTGGCGAAACACGCTGGCAGATGGTTGCAGTGGCAGGTGCAATGTAATTAATTGTATGTAATTGTGGGAGTTGTTCTTGAGTTGTTCTTTCCTGTAAAGTGTGAATGATATGTCCCTGTACCAGAGTACGCGAGTCACCCCACCCTAATGCTGGCAGGTGCAGTGGCTCTCAGATTCTGCATTGACTCCAGTCTGGCGTCTTCTCTTTCCACTGCCCTATAAAATCTAATTATGGCCTTCGACTTAAAACTTGTCCCATGGATGGAGTATTTCCAATCCCTAGCCAGTCAAAAAATAAACGTCAACAACGATCGCCGAGTGAGGATCCTCTCCTATGTCGATAGTTCTTTTGTTCACTGGACCCGGTTTTCTCTAGCCCCGATTTCTGGGTTGAGGCCAGGCCGCGATCCACGCCAAAGGACGCGTATGAAGCTCCAAGTCAGCATGTATCTATACAAATTGACATCGCCTGCTTCATATTGGGTCTCACGTCTCTAGTACATTTAAAGGTACCTCTGTACCTCTCCATATATTACATAAGCATTTTCGCCCTCGAGCAAAGCTCTTCGAACTTGTCGAGCTCTTTTGCATCTTCCGACTTAGAGTATTTCTGGATTGGCGACAACGTATTATAGCTTCAGTGCGGGAGATCATCGCCATTGTTGTCGCCCTCCGCGTCTCTACCTCGTGCTTTCTTGCGACTCTTTGAGTCTGTAATTGGATCGACCTCCCAACAGAACGGTGAACATGCCCTCCATCTCCTAGCCTCGACAAGTTTTCTCCCGGCCATCACACCAACTAGAACCTGCCTTGCTCTCTCGAGACCTCAAGCCATCATGTCGGCTCCTCAGATACACTTGCCCAGACACTCTGTGTCACCGAGGCACCTCTACAGACATCTCCTTCGAGAAGCCTCCTATCTCCCGCCCATCTGTGCTCCATATGTTTCAGCCCGCATCCAAAAACGGTTCCGAGCACCTGTGTTTGGGGACCCCCGTGTCCAGCGTGTCCAGGCTCGCATCACCGATGGACGCCGCCAGCTTCGACGACTCCAAGCTGCCAATTCGGGAGACTGGAAGCAAATGCACAACGTGCTTCTCCATACCTTTGGCAGAAAAGGACAGCTTCGCCGTACTCTCCTATCCCAGTTTGTGCAGACCGACTGTCTAGCCAATCCTTCTCCCGCTACACCCGGCGGTGCGACAGCTGGGGAGAAAAAGCCCGACTCACTAGCCAGGGTCAGGGAAGTATACGAGAGGGCCAACATGGATACGAGATACAAGAAGAACTTCCTAAATCGTTGGAATATGGTCGACCTACAAGCATTCCTCGGCACCCAATATGCCCACAGCGCAGCCACGACTCCAAGAGTTTGGTACACAGCTCCCCTCTCGGGGAAGGATCCGACACAGGTACCAAAGGAAAATATCTGGGGGCGTCCGTTGCCCTTGAGGGAACTTAGGTCGAGACTAAAAACGTGGTGGCTCAACAACCTCCCCAGGCTGATGCCACCAACTGGCGCTGGCGAATGGAACACTCTACGCGACCTTGCCGTCAGCAACGAGATTGGCCCCCTTTTGCAAATGCCACCGCGACGCCCTGTTGCCGTACCTGTTGACAACGAAGAAACGCCGAAACCGGCTTGGTCCAATCTGCAGCCCTACGCCAGCATTCCCGTATCACGCATCGAAAAGGAACGAAGGCAGGGATTTACAAGCTCGGCTAGGGGCCTATCGTATGAGCCACTGCCTAGGAATCCAAAGCGATTGTCCAATCGAAAGCTGCGCCGTCTTTGTGGGTGGATTTTTGAGATCTCGCCTGTTCTCACGGGGCAGCCAGGAGATAGAATGAAACGCCGTGTGAAATGGGGACATTTGGTGCCGGATCTTCCAGTTGCATCTCCCGAGCTGTCTAGCTTCTTTGAAGATGTCGACGAAACTGGGAGTGTACCAACAGGCCCGAATAAACAAAAGACCGAGATAGAACGCTCCACCCCACCGCTAACGGATCATCCCGTTCGCCAAATTAAAGCCCGATGGTAATGATTCTCTTGTGGCCTCGACTATTCCGCCAACTTGACCAGCGCATCTCCGTCCACTCGCATACCAACCCACTCGTCCATCCTCTTAGCACCAATCGACTCATAAAACTTAATACTAGGCTCGTTCCACTTGAGGACGCTCCACTCTAACCGGCCGCCGTCCATGGCCACGACCTCCTTGGCCAAGCGCTTCAGCAGAATCGACCCGTACCCCTTCTTCCTCTCCGACAGCCTCACGTACAGGTCCTCGAGGTAAATTCCCGGTTTGGCCCTCCACGTGCTGTAGTTGTAGAAATACAACGCCATGCCCACCGCGACGCCCTCGGGGCTATACACGAGGATGCATCTCGCCGGCCGCGCTGGAGTCACCGGCTCCGTCTGGGGCAGGATTTCCGAGGAAGATGATATGTCCTTGTTGACTTCGCCGGATGGCGCCCAGGCGATCGTGTTGAGGAGCGTCTCCTCGGTGGCGAGGACGCTGTCGGATTCGTGCTCGTAGTCGGCGAGCTCTTGGATGAGGCTGAGGATTATGCCGACGTCTGTGTTTTTTTATGGGGCATTAGTTTTCCCGGCCTTGGGTCCAACTATTGATTTCTTTTTTTACCAGCTTTCTAGGTTTACGAACCTTCGCGTCGGGCATGTGCCGTGTATGGTTTTCCAGCCGATGTCATTTTTTGGGTTGGATGGGTGCTATTGCTGGGACCTTGGACTTTTGCTCGATTGAGGAGCAGGTTGGCTTCCTTTATAAGACCGGCGAAGCCAAGTGGGGTATTCAGGTCGAAGTTGTCAAATCGCCCTGCGATGCGCCCTGTGGGTGGAGCTGGGTGGCAGAAAGGAACCGTCCTCTACCGCCTTCCTTTCACCACGACTCCAATTGGTTTTCGTGCATTTTCAATGCGGTGGTCTAGATTTCTGTGGTCTTTTACCTCCGCCTTGCATTCATTATTCAGGGCCGGAGCTCTACATTTCGCTCCCTCCTCAGTCGACTTCCCACATACCGATCCGTCCTTCATCATCTCAACCGAGATCTCTATGGAATGGTCAGTCAGCCGGGCTCACATACCATGTAAAAAAAATTGTACGATATCGATAGACTTGACATATAGACGGCGTTGCAAAACTATGAACTTTATTTATTTTCAAGGTTTCCATCGGTCGAAATGGATTTTCTCCTTCCTGGTTAAGCGTCAGCACTTCTACTTGAAGAAGCCTCTTGTGCCAGGTCTTGCGGCGGGCACAGTGGCGCTTTTTGCATTGGATTTGATAGGCTTTGCGGGTTGATTGAGACCCAACCTAGTGGAATGAATCCCCCATCATTTTTTCCCACGACATCGCGATCTGATCAAACCCTTCCGTATTTTGTGGAGGGGGGAATGGATTACACTCCTGCCCCTCCCCTGCCCTCTATCATCCAATCCGGACTTCTTTCCGGGCGACGATTCTACATACTTACAGCCATGGTTATTCATCTCATGTGATTCCAAGAGGGACGACCTGGATTCCTCTTCTTAGTCGATACCTTGCCATGCCAAAGTCTTTCAGTCTAGTCAAGTGCTCGATATCGATATGAGTACGGACACCAAATTTAGCCCTATGGATCACAGTCTCTCGCCACAGCACTCCATGTTAGGTCTACCCATGAACCCTGCTTCACTTCATGTCCAGGAAAGAAGGTTTCGAAACGGCAATATGGACTGAGGGATATTTGTGGCTTGGTGTCACAAATTCCACTTCACAAGCCGGAAAGGCAAAGGACAGACATCCCCAAAACCCGCTGAATCCTCGGGAACGGCGCGGAGAGCAGCACACGTCGGTGGTTACAACCATGGCTGCATCCCTCCAGGGAACGCCCCCTATATAGCACACTCACCCCAAGAAACACGCACAGTCCGAGATAACTACGACCTTCGCAACCATATCTTGGGATCGATGTCTTCGAATCGCGGCTTAATCAGCAAAGCGCGCTTTCACAAGATGCTGGGTTTTTGTTTTTGTTCCAAGTTGCATGTGCAAATGTTGTAAGTTTCATGCTAGCCACCTGCTTTGCCTCCTTAGACCTTGTTAGTCCATTGTCCGGTCCTCGAAGTCCAGACCAAGCTCGTAGACTTGTGGAATGGTCGGTATGAAGTCTTCACGATGGCCAGTTAGCCGGTTATCTTGGTGAGTCTCGGGCGTCGAGGAGCATGTGCGACAGGATGTTAGCTGGAAGTCCTCAACTCGCCACCAATCCCATTAAATTACCATCATCGTGTGTCCCTAGATGTCTATCATCCTCTCTTTCCCATAATCTCACATCTCACGCATCGCAACCCTGAAACAAAAAAGAGAAGAATGAAAAAAGATCCCAAAATGTCTTCACATCCCGAACCGTCCGACCATCACCGAGGGTCCAACCCTCCCACGGAAGAAAAGGCCCATTACATGCCAAAGCTAAAGAAATCACAAGTCCTCCAAGCGGACTACTCCTTCACGACATGCCACGGCTGCGCGGCGAAAGGCCACATCTGCGTGCCGTCCTCCTCATCCTTCGGCGACCCCCTCGGATCCGAAAACACGGCACTGTACCGCTCCTTCATCCCGAGACATCTTCACCAATACCTCCCGCGAGAGCTCCAGGCTCCCCGTTACGTTTTCCCCTTTTATGCTCGGATCCACAGACGGTTTAATCGGGCTTCTTGGAGCCCCCCTAGGGAGCTGTTCTTGACGTCTGGGTCTGGGCCTGGGTCTGGGTCTGGGTCTGGGTCTGGGTCTGGGTCTGGGTCTGGGTCTGGGTCTGGGTCGGGGTCGTCTGATATGGATTATTACGAGATCAAATGTGAGCAGGTGGAGGACAGGGATAAGAGTCCGTATGTCGATGGAGATGAGAAGGAGGGGGAGAGTGAGGAGATTAAAGGGAAGGGAAAGGAGAAGGAGAAGAGGAGGGTTAGTCTTCAGGATATGTCGGAGAGGTTTACGAGTCTTGTTAAGAAGTTATGGGAGCGGGATTCTGAGGAGTCTAATTAGATCGAGACGGAAGCTGAAGTTAACAACGGAAAAGACCAATTGACAATTCGCTGCGAGAATCCGGGCTCCCTGTCGCGAGATAGATCAATCCCCATCAAGCTCATGTCGTCCCTTAGAGTCAACTGCAATTGAATGAGTCTCAACAGCGTATAACATCAAATACTAATTGTTTCGAATTCTCTTCCGCACATTGTTCGATCTGCCGTCTTCTCCAGTCCACAGCCAAGACTTTTATACAAAAGCTATCTTTCCAAAATAGCAAGGTCGTAGCCGCAGTGAATCTTCCCCGGAGGCTTTATCCATCCCTATCCGGATATAATAATAGGCTGGGGAGAAGAGAGGGAAGTCCCACATCCGCTCTCCCCATCGAGAAGCCCACTGAGGACAATGTCGTTGGACAATACCGCTCTACCCCAATTTTGAGCCTTTTCCACACAGTCAATTTCATCCGGATGATTTGGGACCATGGGCATATTAGCATGTAGAACATGACCAGCGCAATTCCCACTTGTCCGCCCGCTCCCCCAAATTGCAACCAGCCCGCTTAGACGAAGGAGCCCCGTATCTCGACAATGGAGGGATCAATATCACTTATAGAGGGATCTTGTGCCCAAACGCACAAGCTTAGCATTCCCTTCACTTCCTCGAGGGATTAAACTACAGTCGCTCGTTTTTCTATCTTCTCTCAATCCACCTTCACGTACCCAGGGGCCCCTCCGAGAAACCATCTCCCGAGGACCACGAGTCCCTCTCAAGCTCACCGCCCGTCCGCCCCCTCCCCCCCAAAAATCCCACCCTTCCACAAAAAAAGAAAATGCGCAAACCCGTCCTCCTAACAGCCCTCTTCGCCACCCCGGCCCTCCTCCAGGAACCAGGCCTCGCCTTCTCCATTGGCAACATCTCGGGTACCGGATCCGGCTGCCCTGAGGACTCCTGGGGTCTTTTTGTCGAGGCGGGCCAGTTCGGCTTCATCGAGTTCAACGCGACGATCGGTCTCGAGGACGAGAGGCCGCATCTGGATTGTAATCTCGCGATCGAGCTTAATGAGGTTCAGAAGGGTCATCGGGTTGTGCTGAGACAGGTGAATGTGGGTGGAAGGGCGGGGATGGATGAGGGTGTGCAGGCTACGATACGGACGAGTACTTCCTGGACTGGCGAGGAGGATAGTGAGGTAGGAGCTTTTATTTTCTTATTTTCCGTTCTTCCTTTTCCATCCTACACTGAGCATACCCCGCAACTCAAGGGTATTCGGAGAGTTAACAACGAGGGGGTAAACACAGCTATCAGAGGACCAGGTTCTCCTCGGAAGCGCCGTCGGCATCGAATTCCCGCTCGAGTTCCAGGCAGGAGGGGCCTTTGCTGAGCAAGCTAGCAAATGCGGAGACTCGTCTGTGGAGCTGAATATCCATGTGGACGTGTTATTGGAGAGAGAGGATGATGAGGGCTCGGGAGTGTGCAGTGTGTTAGCCACGGAGTTGAGGCTCGATGTTGAGCCTTGCGAGGTAGAGGGCGAGATTCCTGCTGAGGAAGCCCCTGAGGAGGAGGAGAGTCCTGCTGAAGGAAGCAAGGAAGATAATGAGTGTATTGTGGATGAGGAGGGGGAAGAAGTTGTTGAGCCGACCAAACCCGATGTGCAGGAGGAGGAAGTAGCTGGGGAGGAGGAGGAGGAGGAGGAGGAGGAGGAAGAACGCCCTGAGGAGGAGCCGTGATCGACTTACTGTGAGAGTGAGTCCGCTAAACTCCGACGGGGTTCTCAAGGCCTTCGATAACACATGGAATATGTGCATCGAACGTGGCGACAGCCGACGACTCATAGCATACATCCTCTTCTGTTTTATATTTTAACCACCGACACTTGCATAATGCATCCATCACTCACTTAGACAGTGTGATATATCCTGAAGAGAGCCTTCTCTCCAAGAGCTTGGATGAGGACCAGGAGCTGGAGGGACAAGGACATCGAGATGTCATAGAGTCCAGGGACTTCCGGATTTATTCGCCGAACATTGTAATTCCCATATGCTACGATGCTGTATTACCTCTTCGAGTCAGGCTCGGTCTTCTGTTTCGCGACTTACATGCCTCAACATCAACGCCGCCACCATCGCCATCCCCTAGACCACCCCGAAGGAAATAGATTTACCGCGCAACAACGAATAAATCAAAAAGCTATAATAAATACATCCTTATCTAGCCAAGTATTTCGTCTCTCTCGTTTGGTCCTCCTCCCCAAAAACTGAACACGTGTTCCGCTCTGGTCAAGTTTCGCTCTCCTCGCCATTAGCCTATATTAACTGCCGCTGCCAGAACAGCATCAAGCAGCAATGAAAATGAAAACCCTCGAATCTTCTCGACTGTACCCTATATCGGACCCCGGCCCTCCTTAGCCGAGTAGACCTATCCATTCATGGACGTACCCCGGAGAGTTATATATTGATTAAATGCAACGAGTAGCACCTGCGTCGCTCGCTTCTCCCTCTCGCCACCTCCTCCCGTAAACAGGGCTATCTCATTTGTTTCTTTTTTCTTTTTCTCCTTGCCGTAGTAGTAAATAAGGCCCTACGCCTTTCGAGCCACTCCTCTCGATTTGAAACTTGGATCTTAAGGTTCCTCGGAGCTCGTCGGAGATCATTCCTTCCTAAATCTTGAGATCTTGATGGCGATTCATCCTCTCTAGCGAGGGCCCTCCCCATTCTAATCATATCGTCCAAACACTACGTCACCCCGAGAACACAAATCAACCCCTTCTAGTCCCAAAAAACCTAGCCTCCCAAGAACAATGAAGCTCACCACCCTCTTCACCCTCCTCACCCCTGCCCTCGCAGCCGTCTCCGTAGGCCACTACCACTGGGACGTAGTCAGCGCCGGCACTGTCGACTCCTTCAAATGGTCCTCCCCGTTCCCGGGGGATAACTCCCCTCTCGTCGGTTACACCACCGCCTGCGAGATCAAAGCCATCTTCAACGCCACGCAGTACAAATACGCCGACCTAGCCTCCGCTCCCCCGGCCGGCGTGGCTCCCTGGGCCGGCACCATCCGCAACCTCTTCACGAGCAGAGCTTATCCGGGCACGTGGCAGGGTGTCAACTTCAAGGGCGAGGAGCGCGAGATCGTCCTCATGGAGTACAAGGACGTTCCCGAGCTTGCGAGGGTTTGGATCGAGGAGCAGCTTAAGGATCCGAAGATGGCGGCGAAGCGGTTCATGGCTGTGCTGGGGAAACGGAATGGGGAGGGGAAGGTTCCGGCGGCGGCGGAGTTGGAGGGGTTGAAGGTTGAGGATAAGTTGTTCATGTTTGCGCCGGCGGAGATTTATGATTTCTTGCCGCTTTGGGTGGCGAAGACATCGAAGTGTGAAGGTAAGTGAAAATGAGAGTGGAGGGGGAAAAAAGGGAAGAAGGGGCAAAGGGTGTGGAATGCTAACTAGGAGCCGCTATCCTCACAGACAAACTTAAGGATCTTTCCAAGTACGTCCTCCAAGTAGACGGCGATGGCATCCTCGGGTGGGCCCAAACACTCACCCGCCCCGACCGCGACATCGGCAAGCGCGACGTGTCTTTCGAGATCGACGTCCGCTTCGTCATCGAGTCGGAGGAGGGACGTGCGGTGCGCCAGTTTTGGGAGAGGGCCTACGCTATGGGTAGGAGGGCCGAGAGGAAGAAGGTGAGGGAGGAGAGGCAGGGGAAGAGGCAGCTCATGCAAGCGCAGAGGGCGGATAAGGATGAGCTTTGATGAGTGAGCGGATACCATGTGAGAAATGTCTTCTTTTTAGTATTAAATAGCGAGTGATATTAATTTTCAAACCTTTTTTTATGAGAAGAAGTTTACTGCAGTTCGTGATCGAGGATGGAAGGTGATGCATGGGCTCGTTCCCTTGAGAGTGGTGTTGCAGATGATCTCTCTGAGAGTAGGCTGAGGAGAGAGGCGAGGAGAGGATAAATATCCAACGTCCAAAGTAACGAATTCATAGATGGTCTCAGACGGTATAATAGATTCATTCCAATGCAATCCATGCCTACTATATCCTATTGCAATCATTCACCTTGCACACAATGTTCAGTCATTCAATTTTGCATATATATATATATATATAAATGCCTAGTTCCACCACGATAGTTGAATACATCCACCAGAAAGTGGACAGCGGGATTTTGAGAAATAATAAGATGAATATCAATAAAGAACGACTCAAGTTTAGGACACTAAATGTGTTTCCAGTCTTGGACACCTCCATCCTCATCACTTCAAACGTCACTAACATCTTACTCGCCGCGACCGAAAAGCCTCCTCACCATACGTGGGAGAGCACCACCGCCGAATCCAGGGAATCCAGGGAAACCGCCGCCGCCAGCACCACCACCACCGAAGAAACCACCGCCACCACCAGTCAAGAGCGCAACGGGACCAGTGGGGTTCATCACGCCGCCGTTCTCGGTCCAGTAGGCCGCGGGGTTGACGCGGAGGTTGTTGCTGGTCTTGACACCATAGCGGATCCAGGCGTAGAGACCGTCCTCGAGCTTGTCGCCGACGAGAGCGTAGCGCAGGATGGGGTCGTCGCCGTTGGCGCCCATCATGAAGAGGGTGTCGCGGGTGTTGAGGAGGATTTCCATGGTGT
>JUDQ01000016.1:28249-50108 GCA_000812075.1 Scedosporium aurantiacum
GCTCCAAGAGCATGCTCAGATGCTGGAGATCCTCTCTCGCTTTCGGATCCGATTCGAGAAGCTCTCTTATGACTTCCCACTCCGTCTGCGTCATTTGATATGCCATCGGGAGAAGGAACTGCACTGTGGGTGCCGAGTGAAGTGGCCCCAGGATGTCGGACGCCATCTGCTGGCCCTGAATCTGGGCCTTTTGCCTCGCGACTTCGGCCTGTTCGCTAGTCGGCGGCACCGCTGGGGGAGCGGCGTGGGGCCTAGGGGTCAGGGGGGTGCCCGGTACGCTCGGGGTCGGGAATTGGCCTTGGGCAATCTGCGGCGAGATCGCCGAGACACCACCGCCAGGTGCCGTCGTCGGCGTGGAGACCGCAGCAGCCGCAGCCTGACCCGCTCTCGAGAGCCTGGCATCGTCACGGTAGACAAAGACAGCTAGAAGCATGGGTTCCGTGCGCTTTGCCGGAATGAGATTCACGGCGAGGTTAAGCATAAACTCGGGGTGATTTCCCTCGCCGGGGACGACGGGCACGAGGTAGGTATCGCGGACGTTAGCAACGCCCTTGTCGCCAATAACACCGTATCGTTGCTTGGAGACGAAGTAGTTGTAAACGGCCTCGAACTCGGCTTTGTACATCTCGGAAGACGGCGATACGCTCGTGACGACGACATCTGTGAATTGGTTGTATCGAAGGCTGCAGAGGTACTCCACGGCCTTTTGCTGGTCGATACGGCCGGCAACGCTTAATCTCTTCGGGATCAGCGTGGTCCAGGGCACGATTCTATCGGCGGCTAGGTTTGCGCCACCCATGTATTTGATCGTCGCCGGAATATCGGCGAGCGAGTTCATGACGAGATGACCTCTCCAGACGACGTCCGGGTCATTGTCCTCTGTCGGCGAGTACGGCGGCGACTCGGTCTCGTCTTGTAGAAGCCTGTCGACCTCTGCGTCCACTCCCGGGCCACCTGCAGGACCAAATGTACCGCCCGAAGGTCTTCGGTTGTTCAGTGTCGGAGACTTTACGCTGGAGAAGACTTTGCTGATATCAAATTCACTCTGCCGCGGGGACTGCTTGGTGTCGATGGTCAGGGGAGACTTGCCGGTCGAGTCCGGCACCGCCCCGCTTTCGCTTGCTTTCCTCGAAGGACCTCCTGATCCCTCACGGGCTGCGGGCTTGGCAGCAAAGTTAGGTGTCTCTTCATCGGCCTGCATTTCATTGTCGCTTTCGATGAACTCCTCGCCCTTGTGCGTTCGGCGGACTCGAGGACCTTCGTCGACGATGAGAATGGACTGCTTTTCTACCTTGGCTTTCATCTCGGCTAGCTCCCTCTGGAGCTCCTTAGAGGCCAGTTCGTTGGATGTCATGACGGCCAGCACCGTGGGCGAAAGCTTATTGTTGAACAGATTGCTTGACAGGTCCTCGTTATTCTTGAGGTTAAAGGCCAATGTCCTGCACTGGCCAGCATACTCCTTATGGTTGGGGTGGCTGTCGAAGACTGCCCGCTCAATTTGTAGAGCATGCTTTTCGGCCTTCTCTTCGACAGTCTCGCCTTCTTTGAGGGCGTAATTGCCCTTCTTGATGGCGTTGCCGAGCGCGTGCGTAAGGGACTTGAGAAGTACCTTGACAGGACCGTGGCGGTTGTCGGGTAGATCAGTGAGGCTGGTGGCAAGATCCTCGGGGGGCTTGTAGCCCGACGAGATGGCCTTGGATTCTGACACCTTTTGGAGTTTCTGTGCTGGGGCGTTGGCCTGAAGATGTGTAAATGTTAGCACCGATTCACCGAGAGTATTAGCAACAGTACGGAAGACAGCTAGACCAACCTTTGACTCGTCATCTTGTGAATCATCACGCGTCTTTCGTTTCCCAGTTGATGGTTTTGCGGCAGCCTCCTTCTCCTTCTTGAGTTCGAGGCCTGGGCTCTTGCTTTTACGCTGGGCACCTGGCGTAGCCTCTTCCGTTTGTTCTTTTCCGTCCTTGGAATCGCTGACGCGTTTCCCCCTACCGCGACGGCCTCTCTTCTTCTTCTTCTCAGCCTCCGCCTCGTACGCAGCGCGTCGAGCCTCCCACGGCTTCTCGCCCTTCTTCATGCCCTCGAGGAGTTCCGTATGCTCGGAGGGCTTGCACTGCTCGCAGTAGTAATGATTGGGGAGGTCTTCCGTAAAGACGCTCATGCCCATGCATACATTATGCTGCCATGCTCCACAGGTATCGCATGCGATCCACGGTTCGCCCGAATCCTCATCTTGTTCGGTCGCGCCGCAGACGCATCGGATGATTTCCTCCTCGGGTTCTTCTTGTTTCTCGTCGGGCACGCTGGCCTTCTTGCTCCTCTTCCCCCTGCGCTTGGGGGCTTCGATCGGTTGGTCGAGCTGGTCGAAGGTTTTCGTATGCTGGCCTTTCGTGGCTCGCACCGAGCGTCGAGGTTCTGGTTCGCCTGTAGACAGAAGAAGAGGTTGGAGGTCAGCATGTCGTCTTCTCTTGACGAGTGGTATCGACGCGTAGAGGGGATCGGGGGTATCTCGAGCCGGGCGCTTGACGTGGTTACCCAACGCGGTCGCTGGGCACGAGCTTCTGAGCGAACGCGCGACTGAACGAGTCGCCCTTCGGGTACGAGGTAGCTTACCAGACATCGTGCAATCTCGCGATGAGACCTAAGGAATTACGTCGTCGGGTATAAGAAGAAAATAAACAAAGGACGGCTTCTACAACAAAGACAACTACTAGCCAACGATCTAGGCTAGCCCCTTGTCGAAACTCTTGTGCGGCAAGTTATTACACACAAGACTCTTTTTATGATTCTTCTGATCAATTGTTACGCAAAGGGACTAATCTGCGTCCAGAACGTCACTTGCGCATCGCAGGTAATGGACAACTTTCTTTTTCTTTCCGCAGAAGCGCCAAGGGCACGAGAGACGAGTAACTGTTCAAATATCCCGTATCCCGCCCGCGAACAGTGGGGAAGTAGTTCCAAGATAGCCTGCCTCTACGATGGTTTGGAGAGGCAGTGATGGCCTAAAGATGACCAGACGCGACAGTTTGCCTCTATCGCGCGGGATGATGATGATTCGATGCCGAAGCGGGGGTTAGATTCTTTGAATGTCAGTGGGACAGATCAGGAGTTGATCTATACGAGTGGATGTCCGTGAGAGTCGCGAAGTTCGGGAGATGTTTGATGGGGAAAAGGGTGGGTGGCGAAGCGCGTTAAGTGTTGTGGAATTGCGATTGATGATGAACCTCGGGGGCTTTGGAACCCGTGACGTGACGTGACGCTGTGGCTGGATTCTGACGTTGTCGCAAAATATCTAGATTAGACCCTATTTTTCATCGGTTGGCGGCAGACTGGTGGCAACTTTGCATGTGAGAAGCCCACGCGTTGTTGGATGGAATTGTGAGTCGGATGCGATCTGCAACAGAGGGGGAGAAGGTTGTGGAAAATATGGGAAGGAATTTTTTCTCCTTTTTTATTTTCTCCTCTTCGGCTTTTCTACGTGGCAGTGGGTTGTTTATTAGATGATGGAAAGTTCGACCCCATCACACGTTCATGTCGCGGAGTATTGATGCCTAATATACCAGGATTTAAAACACTGAAACCTGACTCGGCTAAGCTGCGGCATAATTGTAATTAGTCATTCAAACGTCCCAAAACACGCCAGGCCCAGGCAGCTGTTGCCAGCGCGGACGGTACCTCACTACGCGGCGCTTGATTGCCTGGAGCGACACGCATCTTGCTTGGCCCTGCCTTGGGGAGCTCATCGAAGCTTCAGCCGTGTCGACGAAAGCTGCATCCAACCATCATACAACACCATCCAGCACAATCACGCTTCCGGGTTTGGTCTGCCAATTTTAGTTGAACGATATCCATTGAGGCAACGATAATTCTTGATTCCGCGACTCCGCCTTCTCCCTCCTACCCGCCCTTTCTCCGAAACCGTTGATAGATTTCCGCCCACCTTGACATCGCTTTCCCACCGCCTTCACCATGGCCCGTAGATACGATTCTCGAGTATGTTGAAGTTTCACACCTTCGTCTCGGTCCCACTGGATATATTGCGCCGTTATTTCCTATGATATGCCGGGCTAACGCGGGATGCTCCCCCCCTTAGACTACCATCTTCTCGCCCGAAGGACGATTGTATCAGGTCGAATATGCCCTGGAAGCCATTTCTCATGCCGGCACAGCCATTGGTATCCTTGCAAAGGATGGAATCGTACTGGCAGCGGAGAGGAAAGTCACTTCTAAGCTCCTCGAGCAAGATACCTCGGCAGAGAAGCTCTACATCTTGAATGAGTACGTCATTTGTTATTCTCGGACTCTCGTCCACATTGGCGAACGCGATGGCTAACTTGGTCCTTTTCTCCGAATGTAGCAACATGATCTGCGCCGTCGCCGGAATGACGGCCGATGCCAACATCCTCATCACATACGCGAGACAAGTTGCCCAGCGATACCTTCTCACGTACGACGAAGACATCCCCTGCGAACAGCTCGTGCGGAGGCTTTGCGATCTCAAGCAAGGCTACACCCAACACGGCGGTCTTCGACCTTTCGGCGTGTCGTTCATCTACGCGGGTTGGGATCCTCGCCGACAATTCCAGCTCTACCACAGCAACCCGTCTGGAAACTATGGAGGTTGGAAGGCGACGAGTGCCGGAGCGAACCACGCCAGCGCTCAGAGCTTGTTGAAGCAGGACTACAAGGAAGATTGCACGCTCAAGGAGGCCTGCGCTCTTGCGGTCAAGGTGCTCAGCAAGACTATGGACTCGACCAAGCTTAGCAGTGAAAAGAGTACGTCGTTCCTCTTCCCATCCACGCCACAGTTCTTTTGGTCGACCTTTTTTTTTTTTTTATTTTTTTACTAATGATATATCTCCTCCCCAAAACAGTCGAGTTTGCGACAGTAGGTCAGACAAGTGACGGAAAGATCTATCACCGCCTTTGGACCGCCGACGAAATCACCGCGCTGCTCAAGGAACACGATTTGGCCAAGGACGAGTCTACCGATGATAAATAAGGTGCTGTACATGGTTGATTTTGTTGTTGTGCTGGAACGTGAGGGGAGACCAGAGCGAGGGTCTCGTAATGTACCTGCATCCTCCAGTGCCAGGTACCCTTGTATTACATAGCTAGATATCTGGAACCAATGACTACCTGACTTGCAGTAGACCTGTGCACATTCTGCTTACCATCCTATCTTATATTGATATCAAATTATATCGTGCGTGCGGTTCAACGGGATACAAAACCCCCCCAATGTCCGCCTCATAACAAGCGACAACGAATTCTGGCGTGGGTTGAGTCGGCTGGGGCGGTACTACCCAAGGTTATACAGGATGATGGAAGGCGGGCGGGCCGTGATTTGCGATAATTTTCTTTTTGGTTGAGCGAACGAAGATAGAGATATATCAACAACTTCAATGGTTCTCCTGGAGACAATCAGCACTATGTTGCAGGGCTAACGCAGTTCAGACATTTCAACGCCTACATCATTCAGACCGGCCACACCGCTCTCCTCGTCCCGTACTCTGTTCCAACCAGGAGGAGCCACCTCGGGTTTCGGATACGGCTGATCGCAATCCCTCGCCGTAAGGCGCGGCCAGTGCCGTCTATAACTCCAGTACGCGACCGTGAAGCCGAGCAGAGAGCCGCAGCATACATCATAGACATCGTGGCGGTAGTCCTCGCAGCGACTAATGGCGATGAGGGCGGCGCCCAACAGAGGGATGAGGCAGAGCAAGGCGCGGCTGAGGTCGCGGCCGCCTTGGGCGTGGCGGAAAATACGGAGCTGGCCGGCGAGGAAGATGCTGAGGAAGCCGAGGCCGGCGAAGGAGAAGGAGGAGTGGCCCGAGGGGAAGGAGCGCCAGCCGTCGTGGAGGGTGTGGTGGTTGGTTTCGGTGCAGACGGCGATGGTGACGAGGGTGTTGGGTAGGGTGTTGGGCGAGGGTTTGCAGCGGGAGATGAGGTCGGGGCGGGGGCGGCCGACGGTGTTTTTCACGAGGTCGGTGATGAAGGAGGTTAGGATGAGGGCGATGGCGAAGGAGAGGTAGGTGACCTCGTGCTTGTGGACGGGTGATCGGGCTACCATGTTGTACAGAATCAGGATACCAAGGGGTATAAAGAGGGCATATACGAAATTCATCGCTGCGGAAGAAGGAAAGACCGGAGTCAGCGACATCAACGGAACAACGCCGCGTAGAATGTGATTTATACTTACTGACTGGCACTCTCTCGACTTCAGCATGCGGATAGGAAATATTCAAGTCATTGATAAAGAACATTCGGTGGAATGGTTCAACGAAGAAGACCATCTCGGAGACGAAGTTAGATTTGGTAAAGAGAACAGGAGCTTGCGCCAAGGTCCCAAGGCCCCCTTTGGGGACTCACCATAAGATATAAGAAGAGCAAAACGGCAAAGCCGATATAATCTGCTGCGTAGGTGCGCTTGAATATGACATCGTCAGGATATCAGTCATTCAACATTGAAGAGTTGTAAACCGGTCACATCTTTTGAGAAAAGTGACGGCGACGAGAGACGAGAGACGAGGGACGAGAGACGAGGGATGAGCATACCTGCCAAAGGCCCTGGACGGACGCCAGCTTGGCGGGAGGCCCGGCTGAACCGTTCCGAGTGGGCGGCATCGTGAGTTCCGCAAATGTCACCGCCGGTTTCGCTAGAGTGTTCTTCTCATACAGGGTGTTTCCTTGGAACTGGCCCAGCCCCGAGACGGAAAGCCCAATCTCTCCTCACCCACGGGCACTCAAGGCGATGTGTGGCTGTGAAGGGCACCTTTGAGAAGAGTCGTTGGTAAAGAGCAAGGATTTCCCCTCAGTTAATTAGCTAGTGAGCAGTTTATTGACGTCTATGTCGCTCCAAGACTCGCTCATAAGCGGGATGGCGAGCTGTTACCAATCCATAAACCATCCAGGTATGGGGAATGGACATGGCTGTGTCGCGTGTGAGAACTCAACCAGAGTTCGAGCCTGGCAGCCTTTAGAGCCTTTAGAGCCTTTAGACAGTGTTAACTTCTCGTCTCTATGACAGCCTCAAGGGTCAAGGGCGGGCGCTTCGCATATTCGCATATTTGCAATATAATGCCTATATAATATAGTCAAGTCGAATTAAACTCTCTCTAGTTCTCCCTGTTCCAGTCCTAGAATTTGACTTTTATCTTCAGAAGCAGAAGAAGTGACATTTCGGTATCAGATATTTGTAAAATTTGATAGAAATAGACAACTTGGTGTGAAAATCGCTATGATATTCCAGACCTCAACAGGGGATGGTACCAATCTTTGAATGCGATATTACACAATCCGAGCGCCTACCTAATCAATGAACTTCTTGAATCTTCAAATCAACATGATCAATTTCTCATGACACGCGCATTCGGCCATCTTACCTTACTCGTCCGTTTCACCGCCGTCTCGAGACGATATGGACCTTTGAAAAGACCTGCTTTAGCTCTCTATCCATCCCCATCCCCTCAAAACTCCCACAAAAATGCTAAAATCAACGTATAAACCCTCGACACATCCTGACGCCCTCCCCCCGCTACCTCCAGGATGGACCGAACATAAAGCTCCGACAGGTCACATCTACTACTACAACGCCGCGACGAAGGAGTCCACATACAAGCGACCAAGCCCTCCAGTTTCTCAACCAACCGTTGCCGCTCCCCAACCCTTCGTACCGGGGGCATTCCCTGGCGCCTTTCCCCAACGACCCCAAGCAATCCCCAACTTAGCCGATCCCGCTGTCGCCAATGCCTGGCTTGCGCGACATCATGCCCAAACCCGACCGGCCCCCGTGCGCGACCAGCGGGACTCGAGGCCGAAGCCCCAGCCGATTGACAAGCCGAGATCGAAAGAGCCTATCCCCGGCTGCGAACCTTGGATCCTAGTCTCGACCAAGTACGGGCGAAGATTCGTGTATAACCCCGAGAAGAATGCTAGCTACTGGCGCATACCTGAGAAGCTTATGCCGGGAATCTTAGAGCTCGATAAGGCTAGGGTGTTGGCGAAAGTGAGAAAGGCAGAGAAGAAGGAGACGCAAGAGGAAGGCGCTCCACAAGACTCTGCTTCGAAACCCCAAGATGCGGTAGCTCCTACTGCTGCTGCTACTGCTGCTTCTACTGCTGCTTCAAAGGGGGCGGATGAACTATATGACAGCTCCGAGTACGAGGAGGTTGAAGTAACAGACGAGGAAGCCGAGGAAGGCGACGAAGTCGAGCTCGCAGAGGACGAAGAGGGGGACGAACATCTTTCCAAGCGGCAGCGGACCGAAGATGTTGCCGACGAAGAGATGGCGGATTTTGACCAGGAGGAGTTGGCTCTTCAGTTGCAGTTGATGGCTCAAGAGCAGGCGATGGAGCAGGGAGACTACGGCTACGAGGAAGAGATTCCTGAATTCTCAGAAGAGGACGCCCGTGAACTTTTCAAAGACTTGCTCAACGACTTCAAGATCAACCCGTACAGCTCCTGGGACAAGCTCATCGAGGAGGGCAAGGTTATCGACGATCCCAGGTACACCGTCTTGCCAACTACAAAGGCCAGGAAGGACGTGTGGGAAGAGTGGTCTAGGGCTAAGATTCGGGAGCTAAAGGAGCGGAAGGAAAAGGAAGAGAAGCCGGACCCACGAGTGACGTATATGCTCTTTTTAGAAAAGAACGCGACACCGAGGCTTTACTGGCCGGAATTCAAGCGGAAATATCGAAAGGAGGCTTGCATGAAGGACTTCGCTCTGTCAGACAAGGACAGGGAAAAGTGGTACCGAGAGTACATTAACAAGCTGAAACTGCCCCAGTCGACACTCAAGTCTGAGTTGACGACATTCCTGAAGAGCTTACCACTGACGATCCTCAACAACTCATGCGACCGGTCTTCGCTTCCTCCCGAGGTCCGGGCCGATGTCAGGTTCATTAGTCTACCTGAGACTGTCCGGGATCCTCTGATTGAGGCTTATGTGCAAACCTTGGGGCCTCCTCCAGGTGCAGAAGAACAAGCACCGGGACCGGGCGCAGAAGACATCAAGGCCAAGGAGGCGAGGGAGAAGCGTGAAAGAGCCCTGGAGCAGAGGAACAAGGCCATCGAACAGCAGAAGGAGAGAGATCGGCGGAATCGTGAGATCGCGAAGGCTAGGTTACGGGAGGGCGAAAGAGAAATAGAGAGGGCTATGCAAGTTGGGAAGCGTGGACTGATAAGCCAGTTGCGGGGCGGCGATGGAGATGAGGACTGATTAGATGCCGGAACAGCCGCAGATAGTAGGAGATGCATAATGTCACTGACGATTTAATTACCACCATCCCATCTCACGTCGATGCCTTTCTTTCTGTACCAGGCCACCTACCCCATGATGTCCATTCGAGTTTGAATTTAACTCCCCCGCACTGCGCCGGAAGTCACCCATCTTATGTATGTTGCCAGCCCCAATTGAATGACATCTACAGGTCATTCCTCATGGCTTATTGAAAAGATGAGGCGCACCATCTTTCCTCCCTTCATCCGGACCAACCCGCAATAAGCTCTAGGCTTGATTCTCCCATGGTTCTCCCAGCCTTAACCAAAGCCTAGTCCAGGCGAGGATTGGCATCGTAAGCCCGCCCAGCACTGAGATGTCCGGCGGGGGCACTCGGGGTTGGGGACAGCCAGTTGGAGCAGTCCTCTGCTGTCTCGACTTGCATCCTTCGGGCGTGTCCAGATGTTGTGTGACCTACCGGAGGGGTATCCCGGAAGTCAAAGGGGAAAGTAGAGAAGATAAATAATGGGGACGTCCGGCGCTTTCCTCGGAAGTTTTCGCCATCTATCCGTTGTGATAAACAATCATTTTATTTTATTTTTCAACGGCATCTCGACGCGAAAGATTGAACGAAAAGTTGAACGAAGGAAGTATCATGAATTGCAAACTAATCCAGCTGTTTTTCAGCCTCGCCATAGGTACGACTAACACCAACCTTTCCCGTTTTGCCCCACGATGAAGGCTAACAGCGAGACTTGGTGGAAGCCGGAGTCGCCTTATCCCGAAGTACTCCGCTAAATTCAGTGAATCCCATCGAAAATCGTCTAATAATAGACCATGACCACCCGAAATTCTCTCCCCGAAATATCGACGCCAATCCCAGAAGCAATACCAAGGAGGCCAGGGCTTTCTCCCGAGCCAACCCTTACGCTGAAAGGGCCTGGGGCCCTGGAGCAGGTTTCGGCCCCCCCGGAGGTCCGCCAGCAGCCGTCAACGTGAATACCGGCTTCGATCCCGCGAAGGCAGCTCGTGTGCGCAACGCCCACGGCGCCGTTGCCGCCATCACCATGGTTGGGATTTTCCCAATTGGCGCCATCCTCATCCGGACCGGGGGAAACGTCTGGCTCCATGCGGGAATCCAGGCGTTTGGCCTGGCAGGCCTTGTTACGACCGTGGGGCTTGGAATCACCTTGCAGAAGGACATGAGGAACCCGAGGACGGGTCAAAGTGTTGTAAGTAGAGAGGGAACTTCCACGCCTGAAACCCGTAACAGGAGACTGATCCTCCAAATAAATAGTTCTCTCGGCCCAACATCAGGTTCCACCTTATTATCGGCCTTCTCGTATTCGTTGCGCTCCTGCTCCAGCCTCTTCTTGGCCTCCTCCATCATCGGCAGTTTAAAAAGACAGGGACTCGACAGATGTCGTCTCACCTTCACCTCTGGGTCGGTCGTGTCGCCATCACGGCTGGAATAATAAACGGCGGCTTGGGCCTATGGGTCGCTGGTGCTGGTCGGAGCGGCACTATTTCATATGGTATCGTAGCTGGAATTACCTGGCTAATATGGATGTTTCTTGCTGTTCGGGATGAGACGCGCCGGGCCGCAGGAGTTCGGGGAAGAGACGGGCCGGAGAAGGACGAGGTCATGGACTAAGGATAGATATGTGTGGTGCTTTCTGCGTGAAGGAAGATGGCGATGGGAACCTGAGTTTCTCGACCAAGCGCATTTGAGGATCTTTCATCAAGTTTACTAAAGGACAAGTTTGAGTAGAGCCAAGATCCTTGTCTGGAGGTCAGTGAGCATCGATGAACACGAAAAGCATAAGGCCAGTTGTATATTCTACATGGCTTTTCCTTTTTAACCTATCACTACTGAAATATTGAACAAACAAATCAAGCCATTCACGATCACAGTTCGTCGAAGAACCTGCTCGCTTCTTTTTCCACCGTCGAGGCGATTCCTCGAATATCAGCGGCAGTCTTGCAACCATCCTCAAGTACGTAGTCATCCACCAGCGTAGACTCGACCCATTCGAAATAGAGGTTTTTCACATCGCTTATAGCCTTCTTCTCAAGCCCCTTCTCCTGCATAATAGTAGCCTCAGCCGTCACAGTCGCTTCCACCGTATACCAAGTCCCAGTGATTTCTTCAGGGTCATTCTCCTCGCGCTCGGGTGGCTCGAACGGAAACACTTTCTCTTTATCAGCAATCGCAACGACCTTGGCGCCTGGAGAAACGTGCTTTGCGGATAAGACGGCGGGCAGAGACCCGGTTTTGTTGCAGACGTCGCCATTAGAAGAGATGACATCGGCTCCAAGTAGCACCAGGTCGACGTCTTTGGCAGCAATGGCCGCGCAAGCGTCGGTAAAGACGGTGACTGTGCTCTTGTTGGGATTGGCTAGATTTTTCGCGTTTTGGTTCTCGATAAAATCGACCGTTTTTGCAGCCAGTGCAGCGCCTTCGAACCGAGGTCTTGACTCTAGGACTCGAAGGTCAAATGGGAAGTTCGTTGCTTCGATTGTATCCGTGAGGCAACTCGATATCGTAGAGCTTCCAGACAGCGTAAGAACGCGTACAGGACGATCTTTTGAATAGTTGGATTCGATGAACGACTGGAATGAGTTCGAGATATTTCTGTTGAGATCAAGTCGCTGCCTCCCATATTCTTCCAAGGCTTCCCGAACTGCCTTTCCACGATCGGCTTTAGACAGGTCCTTCCATTTCGAAAGAACACGACTTTCAATCAACTTGAGAGATGAGAGCATCACGTTAAGAATGGCAGCTCCCATGCTCTCGCGCCCATTCTTCCAAACGTTCCACGCTACCATGCGAGCCTGCTTCCACCATTCCTCCTGTGACTCGGCGTCGAGGGCAGCAACGACATTCGTGAACGTCCCGAGGGCCTTTGCCGCGAGGATCCGCGCACCGTTCAGGTGATCTTCTTGCAACTCCTCCAGGCCCGAGGCGAGAATCTTACCGGCCTCTTCACCAATGTCGTACTCGATCCAGGCCCTACGGAGGCTCACAGCAAGTCTAGGCACGCCTCCGAAAGAGTCGCTGTCGTTCACATCGCGGGGATTATGCCACCCCCAGCCTTCATGCTCCCAATCAATAGTAAGTGCTGCTTCCCCCTTTCCGCCTTTCTCGATCGGGATGAGATCGAATGCGAAGGGGTGAATGGTCCATTCCCGCTTAAGGCGCTCGTCTATGAAAGAATATTTCTTGCCTTGCCGACGAAGTCGTAGAGACTTCTTAGTCAAGGTCGTCTCCTCCTGGAGTTCTCGCCATGCGGTGTCGAGCGGGGTAGCGTCTGATGTCTCGACTGAGCCCGAGATGGGTGCCAGTCTATGTCTGCGAGATGTGTCAATCACACCAGAGTTCAAGATATTTCCTAGAGCCTCACTGGTGGGTTACTTACTGATAAGTACTGACCTTGTCGCTCCGCCTGAAAAGAGCTACCTTGGGAGCATCGGTGGAAGTAGGCGAGAGGGTTTTGAAAATGAAACATGAAACTACGGAACGGTGGGTGAGCTCCCGGATAGGCGCCTCCATGATCAATGGCAGATAGACGATGTATTTCAGTGACTTTAATGCTTCACATTCAAATTTGGGCGATGGCTGAAGTCGTCAGTGATCTCAAGCTCCGTCCGTTGATGTTGTGTGGAAAGTTAGTATTGAATGTGTAGAGCGAGAAACCGCTTGTCATGGTGAGACGATTTGGCTGAAGAACCATCGAATGATTATCAGCCAAATTGTCTCGTCACACAGAACTTTGAAGAGCGAAGAGCACATTGAGGGTGAGAGAAACCATGATAAATCACCCCACACACCGACTCGTAACCATTTACTCAGTTGACGTCTCATTAATAGCAAGAATAATAATTGGAGAGAACACCAGGCCCGACCCGAGATAAAAAATAGGGCCACATTGGACTTCGAGTAGGAATCTCCGTGATACCCGCACACATCCTCCGTCTCTCCTTCCCGCCACACCAACAACTTTTTATATGGCAAGCTCGAGGGGAAGGAACCCTCGCACCCTCACTCCCTCGTTCCTTCCAGCTCTCTTGATGGCCCAAAATGGACCCAACTATCACTTTATATATGAGGTTACAGCGCAAATCTACCAGCCGAGTTGTTCAAGTGAGCCTGCACTCATGATGGTCTGGCTGGCCAAGACCAGACGACTCACAAGGCTAGAAAACGACCCCGGATTGTTTTCGTAGGCGATGGCTTCGATCCCAGAGCCGAGCTTTTTTGCCAGTTTTTATCTTTTTTCTTTTTTCTTTTTTTTCCTCTACATTTTTATCAAACGATGCTGATTTTCTCAATTATTTTTAATCGCCATGAAAGAAGAAATGGGATTTAGACTATTAGAATATAACTATTTGATCTATAGTGACCCGAGCTTATTATTTTATCTTTGACAGCTTCTTTGACAGCTCTCCACCGAATGACTGAGAAACTGATTCCGCATTGAGAATGGTTCTGGAATTACCAACAGAGAGGAAATTCCGCTGCGCCGTGCCGCGTATCCGCTGACACTCAGCCAACGCGTAGAACCTACCTCGAACTTCGCAGAAGCAAACCAGGACCGCCTTGGTGGAGGGCTTCTCGCCTGGCTTTCCCAAGTTCCGGGGCGATGGATCTATCCTGGTTCCTGGTCGATCTGGCGTAGACTGGTCATTTGCACAGCCGCAAAAGGATCATGATCGTCAGTGAGTGGGTGGGGGGAACAATGCCTCCTCCCCTCCCGATGACGTCCATTGCCGAAGAAGACCCTGCTGACGGAGGATGCCTTTGGGGTTGGACAACATCTTCTCCGCATCGAGGTGGCGTCATCCTCCGCACCCATTTCATCTCGATGCTTGTGAAGCTTTGAGGGCTTATTTGAGGAGGGGTGGATGCTACATACCCGAGCTTGGTCGTAGATTACTTCGTAGTTCGAGGTCTCGTCGACGCGTGGTATTCGTGGTTATGGAAATCCAAGGACAGCCAGTGGGTGCATGGGAGGAGGAGGAAGCACGTCAACAAAATGGGTCGATTTACACTTTTCTTACGGCTTCAGCGGACTTGGTATGTATCTGTAAACAGAATCCTGCTCAGGATAACCTTCGTTCTATTTACCTACCAAGACAGAGCAGGGATAGTACGGCATGCAACAGTCTGGAAGGAGGCAACATCCCGCGCCACGCTTACACTCTCTCGTTACGGATTCCCCTTCGAGAAAAAAAAAGAGAGAGAGTCGTATACCGACCCACCGTCCCGCCCACTCATCCACGGTCTCTCCTTCTTCTTGTGGGGGAGGGAGACACCCTAGTGTACTCTTCGCAGCTCTTGACGATCTAAGTTTCTCACACAGGTCCAAAACCATAAATACCGCGCACCAAGCATGTTGGCCAGTCAACTCTTCAAAAAGCTTTCGACACTGCCTCAATGTGATGCACTAGGTAAGGCCGCGTTAAGCCCCATCGCCTGGACCATCTGCTTGATATAATCATGCGAGATATTCTTTCCGTCCCACCCCTCCACTTTAACGCCCTGACGGGCCGCACTGGTCTTGAAGGGCCCGGGAGTACGAGTGTACGAGTGTACGAAGTAGTGTACGCTGTTGAAGCGGCAAAGGGTCCGGCCCTATTGCCCTGTAGTATAGGGATGCAGGGTGTTATTCGGCCGCGTTCCTATTACTCTTACAAACCCAATAGCAGTGTCAGATGTTGATTACCTCGTAGGCTCGTACACTAGAAGAGATATGATGGTCACCGGAGCAGGGTAGTACTCAGAGGGAGAGGTTGAACCCCCACGCTATCCTTATCCAGGGTCTGTTCTGACGAGATCCTCCTTGACGTGACTCTGACTGAACCTGGGAACTTGACTTTCTGATTATCAGGGGGATGCTGAATATCAACAACGCCTGGCATGTCCATGTATTTCCTACATCGTACTCTAACTGGTCGGCCATGGCTCGAAGTACCGGCATATAATTACCTCTGCACAGTCCCCACCCCGCTGTGTCGACCGGTGACAGGGCCCGAGACTGCGGAGGACAGGAATGGCTGCCTTGTCCCTCCAGCATTTGATCTCATCACACCTTACCTCCAACTCGAGGAAGGCAAAATTTACCACTCACTTTCTTCTCTCTTACGAAAACGCCCAGATTTATGCAACCTTAATCCTCGGCGTGAGGGGCAAGTGCTCCGTAGTGTCCACGGCAAACACCCTCGGGAACGTGAAGGAATCACACAATATCACAAGGGAGCCGAGCCTTCTCTGACCCATCCCTCCCATTTGGACACCAGTTGCCCACACACCGTGTCAATCTTAGAATGTCCCAAGTACGATGTAGTTTGGGCGGTATTGGTCCGTCCCTCCCCACAGTCTCCTGCACAAATGTCGCACCGATGGCCCCCCTGCCACATTGTCTTCATCAGAGCAGTCACATTACCTTGCCCGCGCAGACGCTGAGTCCGGTGATACTTCGTGCTTGATACGAAATTGTATACCAGTACTTCATACATCGGGAAATTCGGGGTTTTCGACATTTATTGTGCTGGGCGAATAGCTAAATCTGTGGGCATATTCCCGCGCAATTCACCAAGCAGATTCCGATTTCGAAGAGAGACCACCGAAAAGTGCAAAACAGGGCAAAGACAGAAAAAACCAAACTCTGTACTTTTCATATTATGCTGCCAAACATAACGCAGACACTTTCATCCAATGCATATACATAATGATTAACACCCCCATCTAATAAGCCATGCCAAATGATATCAAGGAAAGAAACAGGAAGCCGCAGAAATCGCCACATCAATCCACCATCTCAATCTTAAGAGATGAGTGGGCAATAGGTTCTAATGGTAAACTACTAGTCGTAGATGAAAACGGAAGAAATCGCTTCATTTTCGACGCGATAAATTCAGTTGCGAAGAAGAGTGATAAAGTTATTTCTGGAGAAAACCATTTTTCATTTATGCTTGGAAAATGGACTCGACCATTTCCCCGGACCGTACTGCGAGGACCGAGAGCAAGGTATCACTCAGCTTTAAAAGAGAAATATGTCAGTGGCGGCGTTTAACTTTGAAACAGGAAATTATGGTTGAAATAAGAGCGACATCGGAAAAGCACTTACACCGTGGGTGCCCTCGCAGCAACCCTGCAGCCACACCCCGGACCCGGGTTGGACGGCGCCGTTGTCAAACTTGACTCCGTAGTTCCTGCCAACCTCGAGTTTTCTGGTCTGCGGCACGCCGTCGCTGCTGGCGGAAGAGACTTGCCAGCCATCAAGGCTCTTGCCATTCGCATCAACTGTGGCCTTTGCCGACGCCGGGGGGAGGAGAGAGAACGAGTCCTTAAGCAGGCTGAGGTGTGCGCTACGCTGGTATCCGGTGGCAGAGATGACGAGGTCGACGTCCAGAACCTCCTCAGATCCAGCAGACTCCGGGACCGGGGCAATTCGAATTTGAAGGCCGTCTTCGGAGTTCGGGCCCTTGGGCTCGACGGATTTGACGATGTATCCGCTGCGAATACGGTGGGGCCATTGGGTCTCATCGGGGCCGAGGACGAGCTTCTGGCCATACATGCGCTCGAAAATGGACTCGATAAGCTCAAGGCGGACAACGCTGTAGTTCGTGGGCTTGGCATCGGCGAAGAAGTTTTGGCGCCATTGAGCTGATTTCGAGTGGATCACGTCGGTGAACTCGGGGTTAAAGATGCCGTTAATGCTGCGGCGAGGCGGGACACACAAGTTAGTTCATGTACTAGACACCGGGATGTATGGATTGAGAGGGGGGGAAGAGCCCGGAACACAACTAAGGCGCGAACTTACAAAGGTGAGTCGTCACTGGGTCTCAGATAGTCGCTCCGCATGATCAGGTGGGTGCGGGAGTTAGGGTAGAGGTTCTGCACGTTCGTAAAGATCTCGGCAGCGCTCTGTCCAGCACCGATAACGGCGACGCTGTATGGCTTGTGCGAGTCGGTAAGGAGATTGGGAACGACTTTCGCGTATTGATAAGAGTGGATGACCCTAGGGTGGTTGACAGAGAGAACTTCGGGGATCTGGGGCTGTCCACCAATGGCAACTACCACATTCTTGGCTCGGTAGGTAGAAACGGTACCAGTCTTGACGTTGCGGCAGCTGACGGTAAAAGTCTTGACACCGGACGCGGTGGAATCGGAGGAAGCGGGATCGGGCGTCACGGAGAGAACTTCGTGGTTGTACTGGACAAGGTCATCGAAATGAGAGGCACACCAGCGAAGGTAGTCCTCGAACTCGACACGGGCGGGAAGGAAGGTGTTGAGGTTGATGAAGTCAATCAACCTATCATGCTCGGAGAGGTAGTTAAGGAAAGTGAATTGAGACTTGGGATCCCTCAGCGAGGCAAGGTCCTTGAGGAAGGAAATCTGCATCTTCGCGCCAGGGAGGAGCATGCCAGCATGCCAGGTGAACTTGGGCTGCTTCTCAAGGAAGAGAACACGAGGAGCGCGGCCCTCAGAGCCAATCTGGCCGCCAGCGGCCAGCTTGTCATGCATGGCAATAGCAATGGACAAACTAGCGGGGCCGAAGCCAACGCAAAGAAGATCATGGACATCGGTAGAGTCAGTGGGGAGAAGGAATTGGGACTTCTTGACTGTTCGTGTAGCAGGGGTCTGAGCTGCAGGCTGCTGCTCAACGGGAGCTTGGACGGGAGTCTCAGGAGCTGGGGCAGGAATTTCTTCTTGAAGAGGGGCCGGAGGCTGGACGGCGGGGGACTCTTCCTGAGCGTCGTGGCTGCCATTGACATTGCCGCTCAATTCGGAGTGGCCATTGGTACCATTCACGCCATTGACGCCATTAGTGCCATTGATGCCATTGACGCCGTTGACACCATTGGCACCGTTCGAGGTGTTGAGGCCGTTAGACTGGACGTCTGAGGCAGCGAATTCTTCATTAATTTGAGGGGACATGGTGTAAATGACGTGGTCTCGGACGAGGGGCACGATAAGCAAAAATTATTATGGAGGGGTAGTTCTGTCGTAGATCTTGGAGGGGCACCCAGAATGCGGGGCAGCTTGAGCCGTGAGGAAGGAAGGACTTGGACTTGGCCTGTGATCCGGAAGTGGACTGATGATGGAAGGCGCAACCGTGGCGGAGGGTTAAAAAAAATCTGGCGTGATGGATGAAGTTTCTCTTGGATACCTGATGCAACGAATTGCCTCAGATATGAGGGAGAATGAATCAGAAAAAGATGTTGTTGCTAGATGCCGAGCTTGAGAGCGGAAGACTCGCGCATTGACAGCTATCAAGCACAGTCAAGGATCTTGAGCTTGGGTATGTGAAAATGTACACTTGAAATAAGTGGTAGATGGTGCTGGATCGAGACTGGAAGAGCTCGAAGCTGATGGTGAGGAAAGAGAGAGGGAGACAAGAACAGAGCCCCAAGACGAGGGGAGCCGGGAAGGGAATTAATATAAATGTTATGTCGACCGGGATGAGAACGGGAATGGGGTACGAATAGAGTACAGGTCCTATTCCGATTGCGAGATGGGTTCCGGTAATTTCTTTCGTCTTTTCTTTTTTTCCTCCTCCTTTTTTCTCTCGTACTTTTTTTTTCTTTTCTTTTTCTTTTCTTATTCTTCATCGCTTCTCCTCCAAAGCGGTCCCTTCCAGGAACAGGCCATGCGGTGTAGTAACTTGTACCTTGTCCACTTTGCGAGGTACGGAAGGATACATTTGCGTGGGTGAATGAAGACACCGAATTCACCCAAAGCGACAGTAGTAATGGCTGTACATGTTGAGGAAGGCATTGTACCGAGATGTTAGAGATACTTGTACAATTAACGTAACTGAATGGGGAGGGCCGACGGTGCCATAGAAATTGATGCGAGTGTGACGACAGGCAGGACGCAGTATACGTACTAGCAAGGTAGGGAAGTTACTCCACTACGGGAGAGGATGCTCTGTCCTCAACTGCCAATGACGGACTACGCATGTGGAGTGGAAGTAGAGTGAGGGAGGTGGATGTAGTGAGTGCTACAGAGTACTACTGAGTACTACTAAGGGCCACTGAGGGCCACTGGATGGGAGTTAGTGTGCATTCCCACCTCCTTCAAATGCTGCATGCACTTGGAAGGCCGGCTCTCGCCATCAGCACCAGGCTCAGTGGCTTTGGACTAGGGGATGGATCAACAGGACAGAATGGTGTGCTCTCATACCCGCCCCATTGGACATGTTCCATTTCCCAACACTAGCAGGCATTGAAGTAGGTCTCTGGTGGAAAAAGGACGGATGTATTTCCCTCCCAACCTTGTTTTAGTGTATGAAGTAATAATGTACTTCGTAGTGTACTTCGTACAAGTCGTGTTCTTGCAATCCGTGGGGTACTGCCTGGCTACTTCCGACTACCTCCAGGCAATGCCTACTCTTCCCGCACTGGCGCATGGAAAACACGTCTGGCCGCGTGCAACGCGCGAGGTTCCCTCGCAGGTTGACAGTGGATAATATGCCAGCCTCGGCAAAGGTTGACAGGGAACAGCTCCAACCAGGAGAGTCTGGACAAGGATGAGGATTCTAAGATGTCCATCGCGTTTCCGTGATGGAGGTAGCAGGACAGAGGCTATACCTAACGTGGACGGCGATTGATAATGGATTTGGAGTGAAATGAGGAAGGGTTCCGGCGCCGTCGGACGATGTCTCGCCAAAATGGGTCATGGCATGGCAACTTGGGGCCCTTTGCCCCCACCTATACTTGCGAATCCTTACCTTCATCGCTCACTGCGATTATGGACCCCGTGCCACAGAGTGTGCTGTTACTCTATCCTTACTATCGTAATGCTATTCTGTCTTACTGCCCGCGGGGCCACGAGCGGGGGTGAAATGGGGGCAATGGCAAGAAGCAGGGTAATGGATGACTTGAGGGGATTTTTAGTGGGAATAAATGCGACAGAGTGCCGATCTTTCCAGTGTCTTAGTACAAGAATGTCGGGCTGTCCCGGGTTCAATTTAGAAACATTTTCTTCTTCTTTTAGCTTGGCTTCTAATCGATGTTACTAGTGACAGCTAGTGGCGGCGGACAACAGGTTGTTTACTACAGGCAACTAGATTGATTTTGTTCTGCTCCACAGGATGCCGGACAGGTATTTCTAAGACCCTAGCTACGCCAAGTACCTCCTAGACTCATGGGTCATGGATGGGATCAATAAGATACCAGAACCACGCTGTGTGAGCAATACGAAGATGGGCTGCGCATGGATTCTAGGCAAACGAAATGCTCGCAGTTACTAGCAAGCTACTGTGGGTGGAAAGAAGCTAAAAATTGATCTCAGCTCTAATACAGAGTAGTACCGACATGAAGATTAGGGCAACGAAGCTATGCCCACAATAAGTCGGCGGAGCGATGAAGAACTTTTTTTCCTTCTCTTCTCTTTTTTCCCCCTTCGATTTGGCTTGTCTACTTTGGGAATGTCGTCCTGGTTGGACCCCTGCAACAATTGATTATCTTTGGATCAGATAAGATGAAAATTTGAGTCCGATGCCGGCTAAACGGGGACGATGGGGGTCCTAGGGTGCTTGTATTGGCTACCTTGGGGCACAATTCCTCGGAGCTCAGACCCAGAAACGTCGGCTTAGGCCAGGTCCGGATTAGCTTCAGGGCCCAGGCCAGATCAAAGACTCCATTGACGCCGAAGATCAAGGCAAGGGGAATCGAATGAAAGGTTCGATGTTCTTGGTGCAGTCCATGGTCCACATTTCGTTCCGCAAGAATTTTTTTTCCTTCTTCATGCTCTCTTTCGGTGTACGAAGTATGCACGATTTTCTCCCTGCCATGCCACTCGGAGTGACGGCGGAGGCTAGTGCCTGTCCGTAATCCCTTTTTTTTTGCCCTCCCTAGTTGTATCTGTTACCTTCGTAACTTGTGGCTGAGTGGAGGGCATGAGGGGATGGAAGTGGAAATGGCCGACGACAGGGGGTCCCCCTCTAATTTCACTTCAAGTTCCCCATGAGGGGTTTTTATCTGATGATCTGATAAACGAGCGCCAAGAAATGCCGGAGCGGAACCGGGAATTGCTCAATGTTTTTTTTAAGCATCTCGGACTTCTATTTTGCTTCTGGGGCTCGATGTATGGAAAAATCCATGCGCCAGATCACGGCTGTACGAAGTAGATGAGCCGTCAACAACCTAGCGTCTTTCTCTTTTCTTCTTGCCTTCTGATTCTTTGTGCTTCCTATTGACCCATGATTGATGGGTTGATGGATTGATGCAATTGGCGCCCTCCTCTGTACCTTCTGTCCTTGCGCACCAGCCGTCTGCATCTGCGACGCCGCTGGAGCTCAGATGCTACAGGACTCGGGATACCCTGCTTCGTAGATACAGTGTACGGTAGACCGGGCGAATCTCAAAGGCCCAGCTTGCTGATGCATTGATTGATGCTGCGCGGTATTCCAATCTACGTGGATGAAGTACGAAGTCATAATATTCCGCGTGGTTACAAGTACGAAACGTTACGAAGTAGCGTACTGCGTGGCCACTACACTACTGTATCACTACTGCTAGACTAGAAAGGCACAATTGTCGCCCGACAAAGTCCAGTCCATCTCGACCCTGGTCATACGCACCTTAGAAACAAGGGGTCTCGGGAGTCAAGAGTGGATTTCGTCGGTG
>JUDQ01000016.1:50575-60800 GCA_000812075.1 Scedosporium aurantiacum
GAAAAATATATCACTCCTCCATCCTATCTCCTATTGATGGAGACATTTTCATGATAAAGGACCCCTCGCGAGTCGGCGACTTCTTTTTCCCCGGCGACGACGACGCCATCGGCGTCTTGGATCCTTCCGGTTCCCGGCTCGACTTGGATCCGCCAGGGACAATTTCATTAAGCACGCAGTCGTCGAGATGCTCGTAAAACTCTTGCGCCGTCGTAAATGTGCTCTGACATATCGAGCACTTGGCCTCCGCCTTGCCGTCGCTCGGGCCCGCAATGACAACCCTCCGGCTGTTGGGAGGCGCTTGCTCGACGTTGTGCACAGACGTCAAGTGCCTCTTGAACACGTCCGCTCTGTTAAACGCCTTCTCCGCACTCGTGCCCGCCCCCGGGCAGAAAGGACATCCCATCGTGCCTCTGTAGTGCGTCAGCGCGTGACGATTCTTATCGTATTTTCTTGCGAAGCCCTTGGTGTGGTACTCGCATGTCTCGATCGGACATTTCTCCGGCCGCTCTTCTTGATGTGTTAGCATGTGCGCTGCGAGATCCTTGAATACCCGCCCGCAATCAGGATGAGGACATCGGCTGCGATTTTCTGGCGTCTTCGCCGCCGCTGGGCTGCTGTGCGTCGACATCATCACATCCCCCGTGTTACTCGGAATCGGGTGGTGACCGGTTGCCGGCGAAGCCAAGTGCGTCGGGAGTACGGGTCCAGTACCGTGCACGGGGAGAGGTGCCAATACCGGCGTGAATCTCGTGGGCTCGGGGCCGGGAAGGAGTTGCGATGGTGGTGGTAATGATGGTGGAGGCGGCGGAGGCGGCGCCTGATGCTGCTGCTGCTGCTGCTGCTGCTGCTGCTGCTGCGGTTGTGAGTGTGATGACTGCGGAGGAGGCGGATGTGCCTGGTAATACTCGGCCGCCGGTGGTGGTCCAGACTTAAACTCCCCCTCTTCGCCCCCGCTCGATGAATCATTATTATCATTAACGTCAACAGATTGTCGAACTTCCCTCATCCAATCCTTTAGCGCCGTCATCGGCGGCCAGTCGCCGCTAGCCTTGCCTCCTCGGTTGGGGTGGAAATGCGCTCTTCGAAGATGAGCTGCCGCGTTGTAATAGGCACCGTAGCGCTTCTGCGTTACGCATGCCTTACACTTTGACAACGGCACAACGGGCCGTGGAGACGACGGGCTCGGGGACTCGGGCTCGATGCAGATCCATCTCTTGACTAGCGAAGCGTGCTTTGATTCGGTGTGGCGCCGCAGCTCGTGCTCGCCGCGGAATCCCTCGGGGTACTCGTTACACTTGTTGCAGTAGACCCGGCGCAGAGGCGGTCGCTGATACGAAGGGCGTATCCGACCTCCTGATATTAATGGACCTATCCGAACAGAACTGCGCGAATACCCAGGGCTTTCCCCGACGGTATGCCGCCTCGGCAACCCAGACTCCATAGCCTGGGGAGACGCCATGATGTGATCCGGCGCGTCCTTCATCGGGTAATCGCGAATACCTCCTTCCAAGACTGGTGCCGAAGCCGGGTGCCAGTTGTCTAGCGTACCTTCCCTAGAAGCATCGGACACGGGCTTCCGTATGTCGTCGGTAATCTTCAGCAGCGGTGGCAGCATCTGCGGCCCGAGACGGGCGGGAGCTCGAGGTCGAACGAATCCGAAATATTGCGGCCCCAGCTCCCCTTCAACGTCGCTCGCTCCGAGCCTCATAAGGAAATCGTTCGTCGTGGCGATGCCGAATTGAGCCCAATCGTCCCTCTTCACGACTGCGTTGATCATTTGGATGGCTTCCCTATCCACCTCCGGCAGGTCTGTCGAAGGCTCATCCAACACTCGAGGGCACGACCAAGTATATATGCTCACGAGAGCTTTGTACACGGCGCTGAGGGCCAGAGCCCCAGAGCGGTCCCACGTGGACGACGACGCATGTTGCGGTGGTCGAGCCGAAGATGCGATATCGACGAGGATCGACTTGGCCACGCTAAAGATACACAAGGCAATTAGAACTGCGAGGGAAGTTCGGGTATCAGGCGCTCCGCTACGCAGCACCGTGTGCTCAAACGCATGTAGGAATTCGGTGAGAGCTTCGTTCACGAGTCGGTACTGTCTTTCGTGATCAACGACCCCTTCGGGCGGTGGCGTCCGTTGGTGATGACGCGGAGCAGAGGCGAGCGTAAGTACGGGCTCCGTCTGCTGCAGGTCATGGTAGAGAACCTCTCTTAGAAGGACCTTGGCACGGTGCAGAACAGGGACCGTTGCCTCCTCCGAGTCCCTATGGCGGAACCCGAGCTTCCTGCCGCTACAACCTAAGAGATCGGTGAATTGCAGAACCGTTTCTGTAGTGCTCCAACTCGCAACAAGAATGGCGATGACCAGGGCACTGCCTGCCAGCAGATTTTGCGACAAAGTAATCCTACCAACTACGTCTTCATCGGTCGACCAGAAGGAGTCATCATAATCAACACAGTTGCGGACGAAGGCGAGAAAGTGCGGGGGGAAGTTGTACGCGTGCTCGAGGAACTGGTTTACTGAACGCCGTTGTTCGAGCGGTGGTGTTGTTACCGCATGAGACTGTCTCGGTGATAGGGGTGCTGCAGAAAGTCAGTCTACACCTACGATTCCACGTTTCGTTAAGGAAATAGGAAAAAAGAGCCCTTACCCGGCAACATCAACGGTGCAAATTGCGTCAATGGAGGTCGTCTGCACCCTAGGATATTCCAAAATTCAGTGTCGCCAAGCCCACTCTGGGCGCGGCAGAAATGGCATACGTCATTCGAATCGCACTATCTCACCATTAGAAACACGCACAACGACGAGACTTTCCTATCCCAAGGTTCGCGAAAAGGAGGTTATAGTTACCGCAAGATTCTTGACGGTACACCTGAGGCAAGGCCCATTGGTGCTGGGCAGCTTTAGCTCCCCGATCGACTGCAACCTCGACTGACCCGCCCTACTGAACCTCAACGGTGGTAATAATGGGTCTACATCCGCCTCGGTGAAACTCCTCTGGCGCGCAAGGCTGTCAGTCGGGTAAGAAATGCTGGGAAACGAGTCCTTCCGATCGCTATCGCTGAGTTGACTCGGTATGCTCAATGATCGTAACGGGGCAGGCACGGGGGGCTTTGGAAGCTGGTACGTCGCGGAGCGTCTGGGGGTGTCTCCCCCCAAGGATCTAGACGAAGCATTGTCGGGAAAGGTGAGAGATGGTGTGTTGGCGATGGAGGGAATACCAAGTCCACCATCCCTTCGCGAGGCCAAAGCATGTTCTCGGACATGGTAGTCACGGTCGTCTTGACGATGGAACCCGTAGACGTAATGAACGCAGCTATCGTCCAAGCACTTGTACGATGCGGTCGGGCTTCGCGAGCTCGGGGAAAGGGAGTCTCGTATTTTGCTACGCCGGAAGACGGGGTCGTGATCGGCAATGTTCTTCTCCAACCACCAATTTCCATACGCCTCGGGGGTGTCATCAGGAATAAGCCGTTTGAGGGACTCGATTAGATAGGGATCCCATAGATTTATGCCTATATCAGAGGAAAGAGAAAGTTACGGGCAGTCAGACAAATTGTGGTCTCCAGGATACTCTACAACAACGCAGGCGAAGGCAGCCAACCAGCGGGTAGACAAAGGGGGCAGAGCCGATGCGAAGTGATCGACGAGGGGCCCAAATGAACGGGTGCGCGAGTATATAAAGGAACCTACCATTTCTCACGATGGCAGCTTCAATACATTCGCATTGGTACTGAAGGAATCGAGCCTCTTCGGCCTCCGAGAGCGGAGGTGGGTTTGACGGAACGTCTAGATCGTACTCCGAGTCAGCAGAACCGGGGAAAAGGGGGGAAAGCTGAAGCAGCCAAGCAAATGGGACAACCGAGACAAAGGCAATTTCGGAACACACAAGGCACAACACGAAAGGGGGGGCTTAGGGCTTTAGAGACATTCGGAGAGAGAGGAGGTTTCGGGACGAAGTATCTGGATTATCAAGGCTGCGTGCCCAAGGATAAAGAAAAGAAAAGAAAAGTCGTACCATGGAGAGCCGCGTAGGCGCGCAAGGCATGGAGCTTGTGACGAAGCATAAGCAGCTCAAGCTTGATATTAGATCCATACTTGGCGGGAAGCAAGGCTGCGAGTTGTGCCTGTACTTCGGCTTGTTGATCAGCCAGCTGCGCCTGGCGGTTCAGCAACCGGTTGATGGCAGACTCAGTACCCACGTCGGGTTGGGACTGGGACTGAGACTGAGGCTCGGCCGCCATGCCAAGTCAGGCGGTCACTGGCCGTGACCTCGTGTCGATGGCACTCTCGCTCTTCGTGGAAACCAGGCGGCAAGACGGTTGTCGCTGTCATGACAATGCTCGCCAATGCCGGCGACGATGGGTTGGCGGGGATGGTGGCGCGGCGGAGCGAGCGAAGGAATCGGTGACAGTGACGGTGACGGCGGAGGCTCTGGCAAGTCGGCGGGACCTCGAAATCGCAGTCGGCGCTCGCGCGCACAAACTCTCTGATCTATCCGGTGGCGGGTGTTCCGATAGTCTCTCATTCGGAGGAGATTGGTATCGGCGGAGGGGGGATGCGAGACGAGGGAGTGGAGGGTGCAAAATTGTTTTGAGGGAAGGGTCCCCTTGATCCTTCACTCTTCTCGTCACCCTCGATTTGGGAGATGTTGCGTGAGAAAGGAAAAAAAGGAAAAAAGAAAAAGAGAAAAAGAAAACGAAAAATCGGGGAGAAAAAAAAAAGACAACCCAAAAAGGAAAATGAAAGAAATGAATGAAGGTGAAGAGCAAGCTCTCCCTCTCTCTCCTCTGTCTCTATATGCGACTCTTATGCTGACTTGGGTATCTCATCGCCTCGGAGCTTCTATCTCGAATCAACAGCAGCCGTCGTCCTAAATAATATCGTCTGTTGTGGAGGAGGAGTTGATAGGCATCTGCAGAAATCCCAATGGCGCATTAGGATTAACTTTGTCCGAGTCTTCGGTGCCGTGGTGGGCGTGGGCGTGGCGTGGGCGACAGCTTCGAACGGCTTGAGTGACAAGCTCGGACTGGGGAAAATGCAACGGCTCTTTCGTTGGCTGTTGCTCTCTTTGGCGGCTCCCCTCTTGGCTGGCCTGGTCTCCTGGGGGCTATTTTTCCTTTCCCTGAAGTGAAGTCCAGGATACCCTCGACCAAACCCAGTTTTTTTTTTTTTCTTCGCTTTTTTCCTCTTCTTTCTTCTCTTTGGCCCGGTACCTTCCTCCGGGTTAGTCCTCGGCCGATCGTTCCTGCTCTTCGATTGCCCCCCTGACTATAGTAGTGTAGCGCTGTGTAGTGCTGTGTAGTGCTGTGTAGTGTACAATGGCAAAGTATGAGTACGACTAAAAAAACTAGTCGGCAATTACCCAAGAAGCTAGAAGCTTGCTTGAACTGGGAACTTGAAGGGGGAAGGAGGGGCCCTTGGTCAGAACTCGAAGAAGGTGCGAAGTACGAAGTACTCCTCCATTGTAGCATGAGCTACCCACATAGTGGTACACCACAGTATGAGTTGACATCAATTGACGAGAGTGGCAGCTCCGCGTAGTATCGACCTCGCACCGGGTGAGAAGTGTAAATGAGCCATTGGACGCGAGGGCTGGGATCAAGGGAGGTGAAATTGGGTAGGTGGGGCCACGACCGATTGGAAGTGATGGCGACGGAGCACGGTTTGGCATGGGAGGAGTCGAGCACAAATTGTATTATCATCAGGTAGTGTAGTGTATGAGGTAGTGTAGTGTACACTACAAAGTATGGAAGATTGTCGAGTAGTCTATGAAGTACCTCGGGAGGAGAAAGGGTCCATCTAAGAGGATACGGTCTAGATTAGAGGACGTGAATAGTGCAGTGTACAATACCTTGATCTATCAAATACTAAATACACATACAATTATACCAATGATACACGACAGAGCAGGCGCTTGATAACATTGGATACCACTTCGTACAGCTGGGTGGGTTTCGAACCTAGAACTCGAACGTTTGAATTTAGCGGATATGGAAATAATGGAATACAGCGCAATTGTCCTGTAGCATTCGCAGGTAGGGAGGAAGTAATCTCCTTCGTAGGCGCCCATGACCGTTTGCCTGACATTCTCGACGCATGCGTGTTCCGGACAAAGTCGCGGGAGATATACTACAGCCTGGCTGGCAAGCTGAGAGAGTCACAGTGTCCGTACAAAGTAAGAAGGGTGAGGCCCCAGCTCCGCTTCCAGTCTGATGCAACAGAAGCCATTTGCATCTCACCTGTGTAAGTCACTGTAGCGTACTCCGTACCCCCCTAGCTGGAACGAGTAGGAAATCAACGTATTTTTTCAGAAGACTTAATTTGAGAGCTTGCAGGTACGCCCTTCCATGTACGAAGTACACCACAGCGCCTCTGAAGTATACTGTGCCTTGGTGCAGTACGAAGTACACACGCCCCACATACGTCAATTGATCACATCGTCTGTGGAGAGGAGACGGGAAATGGGACAACGGAAAAGGCATGAACACTCTGCGACGAGATTCCATGGTACAGCAATCTCAGCGGCCGAAGTAAGAACGAGATGAGCAAGCCAGGTTCAACACCAATGTAACTTTCCCCCTAGTCTGGAGTACCTCCGCAGTGTTCTCGACTTACCCCTAGCGCCTGCCTGCCTTGCCCTGTTGTCGAGGCAAGCAAGGGTCCTGTCTACTTACTTTATAGGGTGGCACTGTGTCGCAATAGGATGATTGATGACAGGACCGACCAACCCAGCTCTCGGGCAGGGCTGGAGCATAATGACAATGGAGTACGAAGTACACTACGAAGTACTTCGTAGTGTACTTGACTTTGCAGGGTGGGTGGACCACGGAGTATATGTACTAACCTGGTAGTGTACGCCACACCGTGTTATCCCATTGCGGGTTACTGTATGGGGAGGAGCTACGAAGAGCTGTCATGTACGAAGTTTCCACGCTTCACTGAGATAGAGAGAGACTTGGAGAGAGTAATAGGGTCCAGGGTCAGAGATAATAGGAGCCTGGCCGTAATATTGGTCTCAACTCTGAGACAAGCCCGATTAACCCAGAAAGCATCCATCCTTCTGGAACCCCACTCCCAGGCATTTTTTTTTTTTTTTCGTGTTGGTTCAATCTTCACAAACCACGAGGTACCAAACTCGTGGGATCGCAGGATTTATTGTTTGGGGTCCGTCCTTGGGACAGAGTTCGGCGTTAAATGACGCCCCGGCGGCCCAGCTCGTCGGGCAGGTCATCTCATGGTCAAGAACGTTCGATTTTTCTTCTCCATGGCAAACTCACTCCCTTGTTAGGTTTTTATGGGTCCCTCTTGCGGTGGAAAGAACGGCAGTTTTCCAGCTCCGCCTCATGCCCTATGCGACTTTGCAGCTCACGCCAAGCAAAAACGTTCTACATTTGAAGTATTGTACATTAGTTTGGGGGTCCATAGGGACTAAATATTATTAGTGACTTGAATCACGAAGTGATAGATCTATACGAAGTATTGGTAGGTGAAGGGAAAGGAAGACACCGCACACTACAGTACGGTAGCCAGCGCTCGACGAACTTTCTCTGCCGTGAGCAATATAAATTTTATATGAGGTGCAAAGATCGCTTGTTTGTGCGTGAAGCCATCATCCCAGCCACGAGCCGCCGCTTTTTTTTTTCGAATATGTTGGTTCAGTTATCACATTCCCCCTTGTGCAGGACTGCTGTGGAGATCCGCCTCTGAGATTTGGGGTACTTCTGAGAGAGCCAGGCGGATCAGCCAATTATTGTCTTCTCCGCTGAAAGCAGCTTGCATTTTGGTCTAGACTGCTCCATGGAGAGAGCTTTTCTGGGGGGTGTTGGGGGAGGTACGTACTTTGGTACGAAGTGTCAATTGATTAGTGCTGGGACCGGTCACGCCTGTAGTGTACGAAGTACACTAACAGTACAATTAATTGATCAAATCAGGACGATTACCCGTGCTGCTTTGTCGCTTTGTCACTTTAGCTGCCGAGTACTACAAGTACTTCGTACGAAGCAGTAATGGATCTGATGCGTCCAGGTACCATATCGGGTAACTACCTCTGTCAGAGCAACACAGAATAGGGAATCAGCTCAGATCATTGACCCGATTTCTCCATCGAAGCATATTAATATCCTTGGTATTAATAAGAAGAAAGTTGTATCGAGCCCGTGGCGTATTATTCCATCCGGGCTTCTTTTCCCACGAGGTAATAACCAGCACGGTCTCCTTCGTACGCATGTGAGGTATCATTTCCACGTCGACAACGCAGGGGCGCACGCAATCTTACGTAGCTGGCTGGCGGGTAGCCGTGCTGGCTGTCGACCTTTCCCTATCCCATTCGCAACCAACATGAAGTGGTGGCTTGGTGACCCCCTCGGGCACTAGCGGGAAGAAATCAGCCGTGAGATGCAGCGCCGTTATCGCTCCAGCCTCTACGTGTAGGTCGTGATACGGCAGCTCCGTCTTGTCACCACATCTGCAACCCTACGAAGTAGTGTACTCTCCTTCTGGGGCTTCCCGGGAAGGCGACGTCGTTTTTACCTTTTTGCTTTTTTCTCTCTCTTTTATTTCTTCTCTTTCTCTTTAGTCATGGGACTACTGCCAGCACTATACTTGAACGTGGATAGCTCATGTTGCTTTCGACGCAGTTTATCCCCGCCTCAGCTCCTGTCCGTATGCGTCCAAAAAGAACAGCGAGAATGGCTACCAGCAAGCTCGTGATTGCGAAGACGCTGACGATTCGCTGGTTCTCCCAGATCCAGCCTAGCGTGCCAGAGCTAGACAGGGAGAACATCTGTCGCGACTGAGTAAATGCTACCCTTCCCCTTCCTATCAAGTCAAAAGCAGGGAAACCCCCAGCCGGGGGGGGATTCCTTGCGCCGACAGCGGTACACTACGAAGTACAACCAGAAAAACAAGACGAGAGCCGTCAGTATATAGGGCTGGCTATTACTCGATGTAATACTTCGGCTTGCTTCTTTTCTCTTTGCAGGTGTTGCAGGTAGTTGACCAGTTAAAAACCTTGTCGAAGTTGGAACATCAAGCAAGTGCATCCGAGAAGGGACTGCTGAATGCAGTATCGACGCAGTAGGGTGGGAGCGAAAGGCAAGCAAAAGGGTGCGCAAGTCTTGTTATCACCAGTCACAAGCGACGCTGAGAGACATTCACTTGCGACTTTTGCTCCGCGGGCGCGTCGTCACCTCATACCAGACGTATGCAGATGCATCCAAGTTGCCAGCGCTTCCAATTATACCGGGACGTCTGAATACCTGCGGAAGAGTGGGCTCAGTACTACATCGACTACATCGACAACATGGTGCATGGTGCAGACAGACATCCCATGAACATGTGGCCAACTTTTGCTCCAACCTTCTTCCTGCTCAGCTCACCAGCCTTCAGCTTGTTTTCGGGGATCATATGGATCCTTAGCTTGTTCAACCTGTTCCGTCATTGGACGAACCGACATGAGAAAACAATCAACTCGTGATGCAGCCTGTCACATCCGCATGTTATCCAAGCTTTTCCCTCCCTCCATCCCACCTTTTTGCGAAGTCCATTGTTTGGTCCTCTCTTCTACCCCACTCTCCGCACTCGAGGCTCTGCGTCTGTTTCCTGTTCGTGATCCATGTTGCCCGACCAAAAAGCGTTCCTTTCGCGTCGGCCGACGCCGACACCGACACCATCGACAAGTGCGGAGTTGATATCAGTCCGCGTTACGGAGGAAGCGACGTACTTGGTGCACTCAATGCACATACAAAGTCAGACTGGAGTCCATCATTCCCGAAACAGTTTAACGCCGTCCTCTCGCCTCACATCCTTGCCCTCCAACCGCCCACCAGGCTGCTACGTCCTCAGCCATGTCGTCGGCCCAACATAGGGTACTTCGTAGAAAAGTGGAATCCTCTGGTCGCGCGTCTTTAATCGGGGTCTTCTTGAAAACCTAATCGAACGCCTTGAACTAATATCAGGGGCCCTTCCCCTTCCCTTCTCCCTAGCACGGGGAGCATTAATACACGGGTTCTCTATTATAGGACTTGGATCCCCCGATAATACCCTTCAAAAGAACATTAGACTCCGAAGCAAGACCGAGACGAACCAATGTTACAAGTGCAAAACCCAAACGCCTTCTCCCCAAAGAAAAGGAAAAAAAAAAAGAAAGCCAACTTTCATGCAAGCCGTGTTAGCCAGGCCTGTAAAGTTGGTTAAGGTTGCAGACGTACATCC
>JUDQ01000016.1:61182-130818 GCA_000812075.1 Scedosporium aurantiacum
TACCCCGCCTGAAGTCAAACGTTCTTGACATCAAATGCTACGGGTGCCTGTACTCCAAACTTGATCCATTGTTCCCTCCCGTCGCCCCCCGTTCTACTGTGTAAATTGGAGTACAAAGTATGCCCGCATTGTGCATTCACCGCTTCATTGATACTGGAGGAGCGTCAATACTACTACCATCCTACCCGAGTGCTTCAGGGCTTCCTGTTACTATGTCCGGAAAGGGGAGTCCCTCGCCAAGCAAAGTAGCTATCCAAGGGTTTGGATATGCCCTGGCGGGGACGGGCATTCGACAGCTTAGACAGTTCCGAAAATTTGAGCATTAATTGCTACCCCACGAGGCCGGACCCTATTGTAGATTAGAAGTTGCCGCGCCAGCTGCATCTTGTTGAAGAACGCCAGGGTACGCATCCTCGCACGACTTCCCGTCACTAGTCCGTGCCGTTCCACAGTTACCCAAGACCCAGAATATGGGAATCTCATGCTGAACCCCGACGTAGGGTACGAAGAAGACGGCAGAGCTCCGGATGCGGATGCGTGGGCGTCACTTCCTTCCCTGCTCGGTACGAGGTACTAGATACACGAGTCCAATGGTGACTTCCAATCCATTCATGCTGTCTTTCCATCTCTTCATTCTCTCCTTCCATGAAAGATCTTCATTGGGTCATTCGATGAGAGACGAGAACTCAACGAATTTGTACATCCCCCAATCAGGAGACGAATACCAAGACACGCTCTAACACTCGGTTACTTCGTGCCAACTTGTATTGATGGTACAGTGTACAGCCTGCGCATTCTGTCTGTTCTCTTGCGTGCTACTTCGTACTTTCCTTGCACTCGGCAGTGACAGGCTTAAGATGGGCATGATATGGGCTTGATGTATTGCCCCTTCCAAACAGAGTGTTGCCCACCTCCCCACCTGTCACTTCAATGTTGCCATCTCACCCACTGGGCTGGACCCGACTGGACCCCCCCAACCGCCTCGAGGTTGACCTTGAGCAGCGATTTCCGCCTTCATCCGTGTAATCACTTCTCGCCTTCCTCTTTTTTCTTCGCCTCGAGCGAACATCACAAGTAATCACTCCCAAAAGAGAGACTCTTGGCCGTTCGAGCAGCCTGCGAGCCTCACGCCACTTAAACATTTCAACTCCGGTCGTATCCGACCTCATCGTGTGGTGTTTTCGTCATTCCATTGTCACCGTTCGATGCCGCGGGCTTGTGTTTCTCTCTGTAGATATTCCCCCACTCCTCTCCTCCCATCCCCCATGATATGGCCAACACGTCGGATTCGAACAGGGAGTTTGAAAGCGCCCCCCCCTTCGCATTTCATTTTCACTTGGATTCGACGCGGACCCTCGAGGTGGAAGTGGAGGTGTAGTACTCCACAGCAGCTTTTCTAACCGACCCTTTGCAGCTGCCTGCAGATTTACATCCCCTGTACGAAGTACTGCATTAAGCATTACCAGTTATCGACTTTAGCACAGACCGATATCCCGGCCTTCCTCCCCTCGTGCATTGACGAGGTCGACGGCCGCCCCCTCTTAAGGCTGTTAGTCGATGTGTTCTTCCCGTCTACCTCAACTCCCTCCCAAGATGGGCGGTTAAATCGGTGTCAGGCACGTGTCAAGCGGGTGGCTTCAAGTTTTCAACTGGCCTATGCCCCACAGAACCGCCCCCTCCCCTCCCCCAAAAAAAAAACCACACCGGCTTGTGTCGGTCAGAGAGGTCTGGCAGTTCGCAAGTCACGAAAAAGCTTTCTGCAAGCACGACGAACTGTCCTGACCAGTTTGCTGAGCCACAACGCCCAGGCGCAGACTTTGTAAATTGCGTGGGCTCGCCGACTGTTAGGGAGCAGTGGCTTGAGCTCTGTTGACGACGCCGAGCATTCCGGGATACTACACATAAACTGCATAACATCATTGTTTATCCCGGCCGTCGTCAGCCAGGCAGTGAGAGCCTAGGGCACTTACTGACCAGGCCATATCTCACATGGCGACAAAGGGACTGAGCCAGGCCAAGGCGGCCCGGGTGCTACGTCTGCCATTTGTCGCTGCCCGGGTTCGCTTCCTGGTTACGAGGCCTCAAGGGCATGTTCTAAGGAGCGCTAACCCCCACTCCAGGTGCCCAACTGGTGTGAACCCACCCCAATATAGGTGTAATAGTGGTTTTATTGACTAGTAGGCCCCAAGAGTCCCCCCCCCCCGATCGGTTTTAGTCATGGCCGATTGCTCCGTGTCTAAACGGGGGAGGCCACCGCGTCGCCAGCCAACGGCCACCCTCTCCGGTGTCCGGAGGCTGAGGGGCCTGCCATCAGGAAAACGATGAAAAGGCGCCGGTCTCGCGTTGCGTCATCGCCACTGACAACACCATCCACAGCTTTAAACTTCGTGTTTAGTCAAACAACGTGTGTTAGACTGCCAACCCAGTTAACTGGCATCGTGCGACTGACTCTATTTCTCCAGTACCCCAACCGAGGTGTGTCGCCCGAATGGATCGAGGTCAGGCACTCGGTCAACCAACAACCCCCAAAAATAAGCCAAGGCCCAGTCCCCGGTCACCATCACCCCTTGTCAACACAACCCACGGGGCTTGGAATGTTCCCCTCGCTACCCACGCCGTCGCCGCATCAGGCAAGGATTGAAGTGATACGGATTCAAACCCCCAACTTCACATTCTCCATCCTGCCCTGTCACCAGCTTTCCATTTCTCTTGGCTGAGTAATATCTCGATTCTGACAGGCTCGCGTCGCGATGCGCTACTTGCCCCTCTCGTCAATGAACGTGGAGGTCGCTTTCCTAACTTGGCAGTCGAACCATCACCTGGCCAGGCAGGCCTACAATTCTTAGGTATGTAAATACAATGTAATGCTACCCTCTGGTTTGTGAGACATCTCATGCATGAGATCACAGAATAAAGAGGTCGTAGTCGCAGTCCCGTTCACAGAGGGCGGGTACATCAACACAACCACCACCAACCCAAGCGAAGTTTTAGATCCAGCAAACCCATATAATCTGCAGAACTGCATACCTTGGTAGCTACGTGACAAGCACTCCTGTCCAGTGTATTACATTCCAGTCGATCCTGATTCGCTCTGTCCCACAAAGGTCCATCTGCAGGTGCATCTGGAGCCGTTACCTCTGATTGTCCGTCATCCTACGTACCTTTAGCCTTCGCTATTCTCACGCCCCGGGGAAGCAGAGAGTTGACCTCTCCCGCTTGAGCTGAGCTATTGCTCTGTCTCATTAAACGATTCCATTACAATTAGAATCGCTCACAAGTGAAGGAAGTACAGGACCTAGGTCCTCGTCCCTTGAAGGCGACCACTTTCACTCTATCAACTTCTCACTCTTCACTCATCTAAAGCAAAAGCGAGAACCGGTACACACGAATGCCGCATTTGGAATGATCTAACCTACCCTACTCGACTCTCCTTCTCTCTCTCCTTTGAAAATACTTGCCACCACTCACATGAAGGCTGTAGCAGCAATGCCATCGCTTTCGATCATCAACCCGGAACCTGTGAGGCTTCCAGGCCCCAGTCTCCTCCACCATCTTGTCTTCTCGACGCCTACCACCGCCAGCCCGGCAATCGACGCGCTACTAGCTAGCGGTCTACGTGTGTCCCTTTCATACGCCGAGCTCCATGCAGAGTCCGACTCCTTGGCCGCAAAAATCCGACATCACCTCTACCTTCCTTCTTGTCTCGGCGCAGACTTTGTTGTTCCTGTTCTTCTCCGCCAATCCCCCGAGCTGTACATATCCCTTTTGGCCATCCTTAAAGCCGGTGGCGCCTTCTGCCCATTAAACCTTGACGCTCCGTCGGAAAGAGTGCGCTTCATTCTTGACGATGTCAAAGCGAAAGTCCTTATCACTACCAAGGAACTAGAGCCTCTGCTGCCGGCTGGATTAGATGGTATAAAAGTTCTGGTGCTGAATGAAGATGAAGATGACGTGGTTGACAGCGAGTTCAACTCTCCTGGCGTGCGTCAATGTTCATATTCCTTTGATATAGATACCCCAATCGCGGTTAATGAAAAGAACCTCGCGTATGTCATGTACACGTCTGGTTCCACAGGCACTCCCAAGGGTGTCGGTGTGTCTCATCAGGCGGCCACTCAGAGTCTCCTGGCACAAGATAGGCATATACCACCATTTCTTCGTTTCTTGCAGTTTGCCGCACCGACTTTCGATGTCTCTGTATTCGAGATCTTTTTCCCGCTGTACCGTGGATCTACACTTGTCAGTTGCAGTAGGGAGGCCATGCTTGATGACCTTCCGGCTGTCATCAGAAACCTCGAGGTCGACGCCTGTGAGCTTACCCCAACCGTTGCCGGGAGCTTATTACGCAAGCGGGAGAATGCCCCCGGACTGAAGCTTCTCTTAACCATTGGAGAGATGCTAAGCGAACCCGTCATCAATGAATTTGGGGGGACACTGGAAACCGAGACTATGTTGTGGGCAATGTACGGACCAACAGAAGCCGCGATCCACTGGTATGTTTTCTGTGTCTACTATGCCGATATTTTCATCTTTACTAGACCTGGATGCTAACAACAATGGGTTTATCAGCACTCTCGTCCCAGCAATGCAGGCTGGTTCCTCAGCAAATCTGATTGGCATCCCTCTTGACACAGTGTCCTGCTTCGTCATATCATCAAACTATGATCACAAAGACCCTTCCTCTTTTGCTATCGTTCCAATTGGAGAAGTAGGCGAACTGGTGGTTGGTGGCTATCAGAATGCGGTAGGGTATCTCAACCGGCCGGACCAGACGACCTCTGCGTTTATCGACTCACCTTTCGGACCCGTGTACCGGACTGGAGATTTGGCTAGGGTCCGCGACGACGGCACACTTGAATGTCTTGGACGAATGTCGGAGGGCCAAGTGAAGCTCAGGGGCCAGCGTATAGAGCTCGGTGAAGTCGAACATGCCGCATTGCGGGTTCAAGGGTGTCACAGCGCCGTTGCCGCCGTTATCAATAACATTCTCGTCCTGTTTTGCGCCGTGGATCCTGGCGAGAACATCCAATCTACTGAAGCTGCAATTACGCAAAAGTGTTCCGAGTGGCTTCCTGCTTTCATGGTTCCTGGCGATGTTGTTATCATGCACCGCTTTCCCCGACTTCAGTCGGGTAAGGTCGACCGCAAGCATTTGAAAGCAGAGTATATCAGGTCAATTGCAGAAGGCAAAAGTACTGGCGAAGGGACCGAGGAGCTGAGCTCGGAATCATCCAAACAGATACTATCAGCCATTGTTGCCATTGTCGGCGTTGAGATTGGGCCAAAAACTGTTCTCGCATCTGCTGGTCTCGATTCCCTTGGCGCAATTAGACTCGCATCACGACTCCGCAAAGACAACATTGCCATTACGGCGAACGAAATTCTCAAAGCTAAGACTGCTGAAGACATTTTCTGCATTACGTCCGCCAACCTTGATTCATCGGCCAGTGGCACGGTTAATGGAAGTCCTCTTCCCGCGCCGAGCTGTCTTCACAAAGACATCTCTACCATCGTCGAGAGCCATAATATCCTACAGGAAATTCAAGACGACATCGTTTCAATTCTCCCTTGTACTGATCTTCAGTCGTCGATGCTGGTTGAGACGAGCTACAACTCGGCGATGTATTGCAATGTGGTCGAACTGAGCTTCCCAGCCTCAACTCGGCCAGGGGATATTGCCGCTGAATTTCTTAAGCTGTCAGCCGCGAATGAAATACTTCGAACTGGCTTTATACATCACGATGGAGAGTTCTTGCAGGTCGTCTTCAAGGGTCTGCAAAGCTCCCAAGTGGCCATCGTGGATCATTTCGACCCAAATTTTGAACTTCGCGATGATGTGGATTTCATTCGACCTCTCAGAGTCCAGATTATGGGCAACGGCGATAATCCTCCGGGGGCCCTTGTACATTTACACCATAGTATTTACGACGGATGGTCCTTTGACATGTTGTTGTCGGACTGGGCATCGCTTCTTCAGGGAAGGAATCTCAGTCCCCGGCCTCAGTTTTCTAATGTGACGTCTTTTACCCATAACATCCCGGCGAAAGACTACGAGGCGTCCAAGCAGTTCTGGGCCGAGCAGCTTACAGGCTGGGAGAAAACACCGCTTCCGAAACTTTCAGGACGCGCTCCACAATTAGACACTCCAGTTCTCATCTCGAGGGCGAATCTGGACGTGAGCACGTACTCGGTCATGGCCGTCGCAAAGGAGCTTGGATGCAGCCCCCAAGTTCCGTTCCAGGCTGCTTTGCTTTGGCTATGGTCCTCTATCCTCGGGTCTGAAGATGTTGTTATCGGCTCAGTGACTTCTGGCAGAACCATCGGCCTCCCAGACGTGGAGCGCATCCTTGGACCCTGTATTGCATCAATGCCTCTACGAGCCAACCTTGCCAATGCCGCCACGGTGGGGGACCTCCTCAAATTCGTGCAAGCTAGCAACCGCTCCATCATCCAGCACGCCATGCTCCCGCTTGCCGAGATCAAGAAGTTGACAACGTTGACGGGGAAACAGAGCCTGTATGATGTTTTATTTGTGTTCCAGGAGTCACTGGAGAGTCGCTCCTCAGATGAGAACACCGTGAGGCAGCTTTCCCATACTGACATGCTGGAAACGCCCATTCTGATCGAGGTTGAGCCACACTGCGATGGGTACCGCATCCAGCTTACGTACCACTCCCATGTTTTTGAGCCAGAGCTTGCAGAACTGTTTATCCACGAGCTCGATCAGACCGTTCAAAGCCTCATCCGAGACACGGCCACGTCGCTCACTTCAGTTCGGGACTGTTTCACTGCTGATCTTCTCTCCATTCATAATCCCCAAGTACAGCGCTATGCCGGAAGCCAAGATCTTGCTGGCGTTGTTGAGGCGACGGCAGATAAAATGCCTGACAAACTGGCTGTTCACTTTGCTCGGTCGATATCGCATGGCCAAGCCCCGTCTGAAGTGGAGACGTTATCCTTTGGAGAGCTCAACAGCCTTGCGAACCAGATCGCAAACTGGATTCGTCACGTTGACCCAGAGGGCGAGGATTCCGTTGCCGCAATTATCATGGACAAATCTGCACTCTTTTATGCCTCGGTACTAGGCATACTCAAAGCTGGCCGACCGTATCTTCCTGTTTTACCCTCAACTCCAGCCAAGCGTATCCAGGCCATTCTTGAACAGTCTCAAGCTTCAATATGCCTCACTGATGACATCTCCCACGCTGCGCTCCATCCGGAACATGAGAAGATCGCTTTCAATGTACAACAGGTAGATCTTGGGCCGTTCCCAAGAGAAAATGTCAAAAGGCCTATCGATGGTAGCCGCCCCGCATATGTGATTTATACTTCCGGAACTACCGGAACCCCCAAAGGTGTTGTCCTCACGACATTAAACATCGTCAGTCACTTGGATACTCTTGAAAGGCTCTATCCTGTCGGGGAATCGTCTAGACTTCTACAGTCATGCTCTCAGGCGTTCGACGTGTCCGTTTTCGAGATTTTCTTCGCCTGGAAGTCTGGGATGTGTCTTTGCTCGGCGGTTAACGATGTCCTGTTCGAGGACCTGGAGCACGCCATCCGGGTCCTCGATATTTCCCACTTGAGTATGACGCCGACAGTGGCATCGTTGGTCAAACGAGATGCGGTGCCAAACGTTCAATTCCTCGTAACTGCGGGTGAGCCTATGACCCAAGCTGTCTTCCGTGAGTGGGAGGGAGTCCTGTACCAAGGTAAGTGATCTTCAGTTCCTCTCGAGAATTCGTCTGAATCAAATGGTTCACTCACTCATGTTACAACAGGTTACGGGCCAAGCGAGACAACAAATATCTGCACGGTTAAAAAGATGGCCGATGGAGACCACATCGAACACCTCGGTTTTGCGTTCGATAATACATCTACCTTTGTCTTCTATCCGGATAGCCTTGACCCTGTCCCTGTTGGTACCGTTGGTGAACTTTGTTTCGGAGGTGATCAAGTCGCCCAGGGCTATCTCAATGACCTAGCTCTTACAGCAACCAAGTTTATATCGCACCCAAGCTTTGGGATGCTTTACCGCTCAGGGGATCTGGGTAGGATGCTACCAGATGGGTCACTGCTAATCTTGGGTCGTCTGGATGACCAGGTGAAACTGCGCGGGCAAAGAATCGATGTCGGGGAAATTTCCAGCATCCTCTCCAGGACCGGGTCGGTTTCATCTTCTGCCATTCTTCCAATGTCACGAAATTTGGACGCATCAAAGCAATTAGTGGCATTTTACGTCAAGAAAACCATTTCTAGCTCCCGCTTTCGTGTCTTGGAGCTGTCCAGCGAAGATAAGGAGCATCAAAGGTCTCTCTTTGCGGCATTAGAATCTTCGCTACCGTCTTATATGGTTCCATCCTATTTAATCCCAATTTCCGTCATTCCAACGATACCGAGCGGCAAGGTAGACAAAAGGGAGCTAGCGGCGGTGTTCCAAGCACTCAGCCTGGAGTCATTGGAGGAAATGTCGCCTCTTGCGTGGAGAACGGCCGACGAACGGAGCGAACTGTCCTCGAACGAGGCGCTCATAGCGGATGCAGTCTCCGCGGCACTCAATGTAGAGCGATCTCTTATGGGCAGGTGGACTCCACTCGCGTCTCTTGGTCTAGATTCTATCACCGCTATCTCAGTTGCCAAGTCCCTCTCGGATGTGCTCCAGGAAAGAGTGGCCATATCTGCAATCTTGCAGAACCCGTCGATTGCTCAATTAGCAAGAGTTCTCCTGGACGAGCCTAGCACGAATGAAGCTGAAGAGTGTGCGAGGGAAACCCAATGGATGCCTTCTAATACAATTACCGAATCAATATCCGCCAAATTTAAGGAAGCGAAGCTCGATATAGAATCAATCCTTCCATGCACAGCTTTACAAGAGGCTATGCTGGCATCCACGCTCGATGGTGTTTACTACAACACTATGGTGCTTCGTTTGAAGATATCCCCGCATACGATGAAGAGTCACTGGGAATCCATGTGCGCCAGACATGCGATTCTTAGGACATGCTTTATGTCTACTGATGATCCGGACCATGCCTTTGTTCAGGTGGTACTTGGGACATCTCAGCTGAGATGGCGGACATCTACACGCCCCTGCAGCACTGTCGACGAATGCTTGGAACACTTGAGAGCTGTGGTGGATTCGCCTTCAGACACCATGACACCTCCTTTCGCCCTCGAGGTCATTTTCCAAGACGACTTCCCCTACCTCTGCTTTTTCTGTCACCACGCTATGTATGATGGAGTAGCTATGACTACACTTCTACGAGAGATTGAGCAACTCGCAGGTGGTCAAATTTTGAGTCCCGCGATCTCATACGACTCTTTCCTCCGAGAAGCGCTCACTCTGCCTGCCGATACTGATAGATTTTGGAATGATCAATTCCGAAATTTCCAACCAGCCACCTTCTCTTGCGACGAAATCTCGGATGGAGAGCCGACTCCGCACGCACTGACTTTCCGTCTTGACTTACCACTGGATACACTGGAAGCTCGCTCACACTCGCTTAATGTGTCCCTCCTCTCCGTTTTCCAGGGAGTCTGGGCGAATGTATTGTCCATAATAACCGAATTTGAGGACGTTTGCTTCGGCAATGTTATGAACGGCCGAACCATCCCGGTGGACGGAATAGACCGTCTTGTTGCTCCATGCTTCAATACCATCCCTATCAGGGTGGACCTTTTTCCCCATGATCAGGCCTCTGGCCTCTTCCGACATCTACACCGGAGCAATCCTGAACTAATGAGGTACCAATTCACACCGCTGCGTCGGATACAGAAGCTGCTGGGGCACCGCCACGGACTTTTCAGCAGCCTTCTACTCCTCCAGCCCGCTCAGCAACGCTTGGATGAGAACATATGGGAGTTGGTATCGGATGTTGGTGGCATGGATGTTCCTCTTGTGTGCGAAATTATTCCAGACACTACAGCGAACGAAGTAAATGTAACTCTGCACTATGATGGGTAGGTGTTGTTTGGAAAACCGTCGTAATTGAATAAGGACTGCGACTAACAAATGTCGTCTAGCTCAAATTACACACCAACCTTCATGGCGGCGGTCGGGGATGCTCTTGATTACCTGACGTCTTTCTTAACTCAATTCCCATCGTCAGCTCTCCGACAACGGCAAGACTTACCTCTCCATACCCGAAACGGTCTCGATCATCTTACCGTCAAACGATCCACGTCTCCTATTGATCGTCAGGCACTGGCTAGTAGTAGCCACGAAGATACATGGTCAGACGCGGAACTCCTAATAAGGGAGGCATTTTCAACACTCTCCTCCGTCAACGAGAAAGCCATCGGTAGAAAGACGACCATATTCCAACTTGGACTGGATAGCATTAATGCGGTCCAGGTCGCTTCTCTGCTCAGGCGCAAAGGCCTCAACGTGACGGCAACCGACATTCTGAACCATCCCAGCTGTGGGAGTCTGGCCGCGAAGCTCCGGCAAAAGTCCAACACTGCCATCTCCCCTACGGACATTTTCGACATCTCGACGTTCCAGAGGAAAACAAGCCCTGATATGCCTTTAATCGACAAACCCGTTGAATCTGTTCTCCCCTGCACTCCGATGCAGATCGCTATGTTGACCGAGTTTGTGCAGTCACAAGGCCGAGAATACTTCAATTACCTTCACCTGGAACTGGAAAACGGGCTATTACTTACGGAGGCGCTCGCTGCATGGGAGGCTGTCTTCCAGGCGCATGCCATGCTTAGGGTCGGGTTCATCCCAACCGACAACTCCGACTATCCTGACATCACATACTCCATGGTTAAGTACTCGCCTCACTCTATTCAATTACCAGTCTCAGTGATTCAGCCAGGCCTGAAATTGAGTGTTGCGAAGTGGAGGCTTGATATGGCACAGGAAGTGCTCGGGGCTCTGCATGTACCTCCGTGGAGGGTTGCCCTGATCGAGAATGCCGGTCGGATATCTATGCACGTCGCCATTCATCACGCGCTGTATGATGCGCATTCTCTGGAGATCATCCTGGGAGGTCTCGCCTGTTGTATCAACGGCGGACATGTTTTTGAATCCGTTCCACTGGAGAAAACTGTTGGCACCCTATTGGGCCTCGTTTCCCGGGACAACCAGAAGAAGTCCGAACTATTCTGGAATACCTTATCTGACAAGGCCGTCGTGAACCCGTTCCCTGTGATGACACCGCTTCGAGTAGAACGGGGCCATTTACAGAGCCATTCGTACAAGTCATCCCTCTCCTTCAAGGACATATCCCATGCTTGCCAGACTGCCAACGTCTCCATCCAGGCTGCTCTTCAAGCTGCATGGACTAGAGTACTGTCCTCCTATATTGGTGAAGATGTTGTCATCTTCGGGACGGTTATGGCTGGAAGAGTGACTGAGTCGATGCAAAAGGCAGCTTTCCCCTGCATCACTACTGTGCCCATCATTGCCAAGAACAGCCTGTCGAACAGGGAGTTGTTGGACTCAATGATGACCATGAATAGGGATCTCCATCAGCATCAATTCTCTCGGCTGGCTGACGTCCAGCGATGGCTTGGGCATCCAGGACGCTCCTTGTTTGATACCTTGCTCGTTTACCAAAGGAGCTCCTTAGATCATGTCCCAAGGCCTTGGACGGTCAAGCAGGATGAAGGCATCGTCAATTATCCTGTGTCAATTGAAATCGAGTCTCACGACAACTCCGCAGTGAGCTTCCGCATTACTTTCAAGACAGACATTCTGCCCCAGGAACAAGCATTTACTATGCTTCGTCAACTTGACGCTGCGCTGGGTCACCTTATCCTCGAGCCCCAGGGAAACGCGGATGAGCTCTGGTCAAACGAGACTCAACTGGCCTCTGTAGCTCCCGCGCAGAGTGTAGAATTACCCACTGATACCTCGCTGCTTCACCAATTATTCGAGGCCCAGGTCGTCAAACAGCCAGACAAGGTTGCTCTTGAATTCGTGAGTGGGTTTGCTGGTGAGGAGGCTGTGTCGCAAACGTGGACATATTCCGAGTTCAACAGCGTCGGAAATAGAGTTGCGGCCCTTCTGTCGCGCCACGTAGCCCCCGGATCGATTGTCGCGATCCACTTCGATAAGTGTCCTGAAGCTTATTTTTCTATTCTCGGCATCTTAAAGGCAGGGTGCACATTTTTAGCCTTGGATCCATCAGCTCCCGTGGCGCGAAAGGAATTCATTCTCCAGGACTCTAAGGCGGCGGCCCTGCTCGTCCGATCTGCGACTGAACTCAACATCGAGCCGGCAACCCTTGTAGTGGAAATTAACGAGGAATCTATTGCTGTCGAGCCGACATCAAACTTCGAGCCTCTTTCCATCACGCCAGATACTACTTGCTATTGCCTGTATACATCTGGAACCACGGGAGAGCCAAAAGGCTGTGAGATCACGCACGAAAACACGGTCCAAGCCTTGATGGCCTTCCAGAGTCTCTTCAGAGGCCACTGGGACGACAATTCAAGATGGCTTCAGTTCGCATCCCTACATTTTGATGTTTCCGTGCTTGAACAGTACTGGAGTTGGTCGGTGGGAATAGCCGTGGTATCCGCTCCTCGTGATCTCATTCTCGACGACCTTGAGGGAACAATTAGCAGACTGCGAATCACACACATTGACCTTACTCCTAGTCTCGCGTCTCTCGTCCGTCCAGAAAAGGTGCCATCTCTATGGAAAGGCGTATTCATCACCGGAGGCGAGCAACTGAAGCAGGATATCCTCGATGCCTGGGGTCCAAAGGGAGTGATTTATAACGCCTACGGCCCGACGGAGGCGACGATCGGAGTTACGATGAGGCAGCAGGTTCCTTCTAACGGGCGACCGGTAAATATCGGACGACAATTCCCCAATGTGGGAACTTATATCTTCCGCCAAGGGACCGAGGTACTCGTGCCAAAGGGTGGTGTTGGCGAGCTCTGTGTCTCGGGCAAACTTGTCGGCAAAGGCTACCTCAACCGCCCACAGTTGACCGAAGAGCGATTCCCTGTGCTCAAAGTCTTCGGAGAGAGGGTGTATCGCACTGGTGACTTGGTGAGATTACTTCATGACGGCTCGTTTGACTTCCTTGGGCGGGCCGATGACCAAGTTAAGTTGCGTGGGCAGCGTCTTCAATTGGGTGAGATTGACCACGCCATCATATCCGGAGTCCCTGGGATCCGAGATGTAGCAACAATCGTGTCAAAGAATAGCAAAACCGGCAAGGACCTTCTCATCTCATTTATTGTCCCTCTGCAAAACACGGATGGGGCGTCCGCGACGGGCCTCAGGGTGCTTGAGGGAACTGAGAGCCGCACAGCTTGCAGGAACGCGAGAGACGCATGCAAGGCCCGTCTTCCCGGCTACATGGTTCCCACTTATATCATTGCCTTGCCATACATTCCCCTGTCCCGGAACAATAAAGCGGAAGTAAAAGAATTGAGGGCCTTTTTCAAGAGTCTTTCCCCACAGGACTTGTCGAAGCTGTCCTCATCGTCAACCTCGCAAGCTAATCTGTCACTGAGCAAGACCGGAACTCTAATCCTAGAGATTCTCAAAGAGTTCAATTGGTTAGGCGAGACTGCAGTAGACGGAGAAACAAACATCTTTGATCTTGGCGTGGACTCGATTTCCGTTCCCCGACTCTCTAGACTCCTCAAGCAGCGTGGCGTCTCCGGCGCATCGGCAGAACTAATCTTGAAGCATCCTATCATTGGTGATCTCGTCCAAGCACTCGATACTGCCCCGATCCTTTCTTCAAAGAGCAAAATCACAGAAGCGAGACAGGTAATGAGAGCCTGTGACCACCGCTGGCGCGGCCTCGTCTGCCGCGAGCTCGGCGTCAAGCATGAGGATATCGAGTACATAGTTCCATGCACAGCGATCCAGGAAGGAATTATCTCAAGAGCCCTTACCGGAGTCGCCGAGAGGAGGTCGGTTTATTTCAACAATTTCAAACTTTCTATTGCTCAAGGTACCTCGGTTGAAAAGCTAGAGCTTGCGTGGAAGGAGACCCTTCGCCGCCATGCAATCTTGAGAACGTCGTTCGTAGCGACCCCCGACGGTTTTACTCAAGTCGCGCTGCGAAATGCAAACCTCCAGTGGTTCGAGACATCCCTTTCTCCAGCCGAATTCCAGCTCGAAGAACTTCATCTTAGGAGGGCCTGGGTAGAGAAGAACTCGCCCCATGTTGTCAGTCCACTGGAGCTCCACATCAATCGGTCCAACACAGGGATCCAACTCAATATCCATATTTTCCATGGAATCTATGACGGAAACAGCTTTGATGCCATCCTCAAGTTTGTTTCAAGTCTCTATTACGATGAGAAGCCCAAAGGCGGGCCTGCGTTCGTTGAACTGCTCCCCCTTGGGCCACTCTGGAAGCATGATTCTAGCAAGGACTTTTGGGCTCGGCATCTGCAGGAATGGACTCCGACCGAGTTTCCTCCAGCCAACAGCTTGTCCGCCGCCACTGCAGATATTTCTATCCATCACACCATCGGTGCAGAGCCACTGGACGCGATGAGAAAATCTCTCGGCGTTACCTTCCAGTCTTTGGTTCTGGCTCTCTGGGTATCCACGCTGCAAGGATACCTCAACGACAGTGTCACGACGGGAATCATCGTCGCTGGTAGAGCAATTGACGCCGAAAATGTCGAAAATATGATCGGGCCTCTGTTCAACACCCTTCCATTCTTCGTAAAATACGCGCACGGTATGAGCTGGAGGTCCTTGGTCAAGCAATGCCACGAGTACAACGCCTCCGTGTCTTCGTTCCAGCACGTGTCCTTGAGAGATGTTCAGAAATGGTGTTCGAACGGAAAGCCCTTGTTTGACAACCTCTTTGCCTTCCAGATCGATAGTTCGGATAACACTGTCGGCAATCAATCTCCCTGGACCCTGCAGGACGAGCCACCAACTGCCGACTACCCTGTGGCCTTCGAAGCCGTCTTGAAAGGCAGCGAACTCTACCTGACTATCGTTGCTAGCGGGGAAGCGTTCAGCGAGAGCCAGGCAAATAATTTGATGCAAAACTTCCTCGATAACGTCACTCAGTTACTCGCCGACCGGGAGGCGCGCATTTCCAATGAAAAAGCTGAAGCACGACCGGCTGCGCCTGTTGAGAACACCGCCCCGACGCTCAACGGTAATTCTCCGGACGACGAGACGCACGTATCGCTTTCAAAACGGCAAGACCTGTCCGATGAAGGCAGAATATTATTGCGGGAGCTCGCGGACGCATGCGATATGGATATGGATGATCTCTTTGGCCATCTCTCGCTTCCTAATCTTGGCCTGGACAGCATTGACATCGTGAAGCTAGCCGCCAAGCTTAGATCCTACGGCATCATACTATCAATTACGGACATAGTCAAATGCGCAACGATCGGCGACATCATTGAGCTACTGCAAAACCGTGGCTCGACATCAATTGATCAATCACAGAAAGATTCGGAGGCATATGAGCAACTGAAAGCCCATCTAAAGAGGTCCGTTCAGCTGGACGACATACAAGAGAACGACATCGAAGACATCCTACCGCCAACCCCTCTCCAGGAGTCCATGATTGCCCAGATGCTACAGAGCAATTGTCAACAGTACTTCAACCACGATCTCCTCGAGATTGGTCCAACAGTAGAACTCGAAAGGCTTGCGACGGCCTGGGAAACAGTGTTCCACGAGTCTAGCATTCTTAGGACTGTCTTCCTCGAGGTCCCGGATCCCTCGCTTGACTTCTCGTACTGCCAGGTCGTTCTTCGATCTCCCCCACCAGCCATTTCGAGGATAAATCTGAACGAAATTGACCAAATTCAGGATCTTATTGAGGCAACTAAGGCCGAAGCCGCTTCGTCAAGAGGCCAGGCTAATCTACTCCGGCTACACTTTGTATCTATTGCATCAAGGAACTTTGTGTTGCTATCGATCGCGCACGCCCTGTACGATGGCTGGTCGTTGGATCTATTACACCGGGACGTGGAGGCTGCCTATCACGGCGAGGCACTGCACTACCGCTCGGCAGAACCCTACCTTCGAAAGCTTCAATCATCTTCTTCCCATGGTCAAGATTTCTGGAAGCAGTACCTCGTCGATGCGAACCCAACACTTGTCGCGACAAGCGGTGCCGCAGAAGCGGCGTCGGACGGTTCAACACCTCATCGAGCAGAATCCATATCGACTGCCCACGCGCCAAGAGTAGCTGAATTCGGCAGGAAGTATGGAATATCTCTTCAAGTCATTGGTCAAGCCTGCTGGGCAGCTGTTTTGGCGTCCCTTCAATCCTCCCTAGATCTTACGTTCGGTGTTGTACTGTCAGGCAGAGACTTCGAGGGTGCTGAAGACGTCATGTTCCCCACGATGAACACTGTTGCCGTCAGGTGTATTCTCCACGGGACAGTGGTCCAGTTTTTGCGATACATGGAGGAGAACATGGCCAGCCTGAGAGAGCACCAATCCTATCCTTTGCGAAAGGCACTTCTAGCCGCGAAGGGTGTGGCGTCTCCACTATTCAATACCCTGTTCCTCTTCCAGAAGTCTCCAGCGGTCGCAACTCTCGGGAACACTGAGCAGGAGCCTCTCATGAAATCAGTCGATAGTTCATCAGCCGTGGAGTACCCTGTCTGTGTTGAGCTGGAAGCTGTCGGGGACGCCTTGGTCTGGAGAACTGCTTGTCAAGACACCTATTTCCAGGCTCACGATGCAAGCCTCATTTTGCACCAGCTGGACCGGGCCCTTCAGTATATCCTAGAGGCGCCCGAACAGGATTTGCTATCGTTTGGACCAGCCCGCGTCTCCGTCTGCGGCCTGCCCCCAACTCAGCTGAAAGAAGATGTCTCCGACAACGAACTTGTCCTGACGAATGGAACTACGCATCGGGATGAGGAGACGTGGACAGAATCGGAGGAGAAAATACGGGAGGTGTTGTGCCAGCTATCTGGGGTCTCGGCAGAGGACGTTCCGAAATCTGCAACGTTGTACAATATTGGTTTGGACTCCATCACTGCGATCAAAGCCTCGGCGAATCTTCGACAATCGCGAATCCATCTGTCCGTCCGGCAATTACTCACAGCATCATCCATCTCGCATATGGCTGAGATGTCCAAGGCGATCGGAGAGACCCACCCTTTTATGGCCCCAGCTTCAGAAACTGACGAAGAAGAGTACGTGGTTGAGATCAGCGAAAGACAATATGCGTTGGCAGGAGTCTTTCCCAATGAAGTCGAGTGTACACTCCCAGCACTACCTATGCAGGTATACATGCTGTCAACTTGGCAAAACTCGTCAGGTTCCGTCTTCTTCCCAACATTCCATTGCCGTCTGAGCCGTTCGGTGGCTCGAGAATCTTTAGAATCAGCATGGTGTTTGCTGATCTTAGAAATGGCCATCCTTCGAACTTACTTCGTTGCTATCGATGACCCGGCAAGGCCACTCGCCCAAGTTGTCGTGAAGGTTGGCTCCAGACCTGCCCTTCGGCGCGCTCAAATTAAGTGGGCTGATGACCTAGGTCACAACAACAACTTGGGGTCAGGGGCTAGCGATCTAGTCCAGCTTCGTGTGCGCAAAGATGTGGATGGATCCTGGCTTCTGGCGTTACATATTCATCATGCCTTGTATGATGCGGTGAGCCTGCCGGCAATCTTGGAGAGGCTCTCTTCTCTATGCGCCGGGCGTCTCGTGGAGCCACAGCCCTTGAGCGAGTGGAAAGGTTTTACTACAATGCACTCGTCATCCTCATCTACGAGGAAGCGGCGACAGTTTTGGACCGAATATCTTGGTGTGACCGACACTCCAGTGTCACAACTAGAATGGCAGAAATCGACAGAGAAGACTTCGAAGTTCATCAAAAGCGCGGTATCAGATGTTTCTTCTCTTCGATCTCTTTGCTCAGAGCACGGCATAAGTCTACAAGCACTCTTCCTGGCTGCCTACGCGCTCACTATCGGGAACGCCAAGACTTCGCAAGCTGGGGAGAAGACTGTCGTGTTTGGCACGTATCTAGCCAACAGAGCGCTTCTAGAGACCCTCCCCGAGACCTTCCCGACATTGAACTTGGTTCCCCTCAAGGTCGCGATCAGGGAGGAAGATACTGCTGTTTCCTTGGCATCACGTATTCAGCGTGATATTCACGTCATCACAGAAGCACCTAACTCCGCCGTCGGGCTTTGGGAAATTGCAACATGGACCGGAATTACCATTGACTCTTTCGTCAATTTCATAAGCAGTGGCGGACAGAACCATTCCACAAGCGAGGCTGGAGACGTATCCCTCGAAGTCCTGGGTGATTCTTCACCTCTTGATAATGGCGACGGTGTGGCCAACAATCCACCATTTACACAACCGCAATGGCTAAATGAGAACCCAGTCGCGAAATATTTCCCAGTAAGTGAACTTTCTTTAATCTTTGAAAATGCGCACTGATTAACGTTGAACTAGGCCGCTATTGATCTGGAAGCGACGGTGGCTGGTGGTGGGCTAGATATTGGAATCTTCGCTCCCGCATTCCGCTTGTCGGACTCTGCTGCAGATGATATTATGGAAGTGATTATTCGCATTTTGAACGGCGTGTAGAGGGAGGGGGCTCGCATTCCATTGATTGGGATTGGCAGGCAATACTGGCGTTTTATAGTTATATATATTCGGTTTCTTGACAATTGGGGAATAGATATAACACTCTATTATCCACCAGTCGCTTGACATGCGTAGTCGGACGAGCTTGAATCGCTCTAAAAAGGAGATAATAAAGTATATGTGGACATCCAATACGCACTTGGGGGATAATAACCGCTCAGGGCGTTCTGCTACCACCATCAAGGTCTGGGGAACCGGCAGGGGTTGGCGTCCTGATACGCGAGAGAATGTAGCTGGCTCTGGGCTAAGTGACTGAGTGATCGGGAGCTAGTCTCTCTTCGACTAAAGGGAGGGGAGCTTTTGTGTTGAATGGACAGATTGCCGGACGTTATCGTAGTACAACTCGCCAGTGCTGCCAGGATCCATCTGTGATGGTTTCAAGTCTTTCAAGTGAGTTCCGTTTACTAGCCGCTAAGTATGGCAACCGCGCGACTCACACATCTGTCGAACACGCCTCGGTAATTTAGAACAGCGATTGGGGTTATGGGTGGTGCTAAGATGCTCAGCTTAGGATCAGACCAAATCTTGACAATCACAATGTTGTGCCTTGCCTCGGCATCCTTCAATAATCATTGCTAAACCATTCTCCCAAACCAAGCTTGATATGGCTCCAATTGTATCTTATCACCCTTCTTCTTTCCCTCGAACCCATGGCTACCCAGGTCCTGAACATTCAAGTCTCCAACTAAGAACTCCTCGGAAGTTTCCCCCAGGTTAAACACGCAGAGAATGCTCTCTCCCGCATACGCCCTTTGGAAAGAAACCAGGTTATCCCTTGTCTCCACAAATTGGATGTCTCCCTTAGTTAATGCAAGGTGTGAAGCTCTGAACGATAGCATACGACGATAATGCTCGAGCATGGAGGCCTCCTTTCCGTCTTGATTACCGACGGCGAGGGCGATATGTCCTGCTGGTACGGGAAGCCAGGGCTTGACTCCGGAAAATCCGCCATACGGCAAGCTTGAATCCCACACCATTGGTGTGCGGCAACCATCTCTCCCCTTGAACTCGGGCCAGAAGCGGATACCATAAGGGTCCTGCAAATCCTCGAAGGCAACATCGGCCTCTGGTAATCCTAGCTCTTCGCCTTGGTATATGCACAAAGAGCCACGGATCGAAATGACTAGCGCTGACAATACCTTGAGGTGGGCTGTCTTATCGCCTTCCTGGACTTCCCATCGCGAGGCAGGACGGGTTGTCTCATGATTCGAAATGGCCCAGCAGCACCAACCATCGGGACTCGCCTTTTCAAACGCGTCCACGATAGTACGCACCCGGTGGGCGTTGACTTTGTCAGGGGACAGGAAGTCGAACAGGTAACACATGTGTAGCCTTTCCTTTCCACTAGTATATGAGCTCACCAGCTCGAGAGTGCGTTGCGCGTCGCTGACCTCTCCAACCGTGGCAGCCGCAGGGTACTCTTCAAGAAGGGCGCGGAATCGACGCAAGAACTCCAGATTCTCAGGTCGGTTCTTGTCGTAGATGTGATCTTGGTAGTTGTATGGATTAACCGCTGGTGCAGCCGAGTAATCCCTGTCTTCCTTGGGCAGGGGCGGGTTATTCTCCAGACCTTGGCTGTGAAAATACAGATTGACCGTATCGAGTCGAAAGCCATCGACGCCACGATCAAGCCAAAATCGAGCTATATCGAGCACCGCATCTTGAACCTCTGTATTATGAAAGTTTAAGTCCGGTTGCTCGGAAAGGAAGTTATGGAGATAGTATTGCTCCCGGCGTGTGTCCCATTGCCAGGCGGAGCCCCCAAACATCGACAACCAGTTGTTTGGAGGTGTGCCGTCTGGTCTAGGATCGGCCCAAGTATACCAGTCAGACCGGGGATTGCTGCTTGAGGATCGACTTTCCTTGAACCACGGGTGTTCCTCTGATGTGTGCGATATCACCAGATCGACAATGACTTTCAGGCTAAGGCGGTGGGATTCCAAAATCACAGCGTCAAAGTCTTCGAGAGTGCCAAAGATGGGGTCGACATCTTTGTAGTCAGCGACGTCGTAACCATAGTCCTTCATCGGCGATTTGAAGAACGGAGATATCCAGATAGCGGTGGCACCAAGCCGGGCGATATACGACAGCCGGGACAAAATTCCCCGCAGATCACCAACGCCATCGCCATTTGAATCTTGAAAAGAGCGCGGGTAGATTTGGTAGATGACGGCGCCGCGCCACCAATCTCGATCTTCTCCTTCAGCTGCCATCCTCAACTGTGCAGAGGATGGAATTTGTTTGGAGCTAAGGATCTCGAAGGTGTAGCCTTTTGACAGAGAGGGGATGCGGGGGATTTAGCCAGAGGCTTCATCCGGTGGAGGGAAGAATACGACCTTGAAATATTTTCCAGTCTATGAAATGATTGACAACTGCGTCACCAAACTATACGTCTTAATGTCACCTTCATGAACTTGACGACTCTCAAGAACTTGGCCGATTTTAATGGCCCATGTTAACTCAGCATACTCGATCAATGTTTACTGTATCTGACCTACTCCACTCGAGGAGACATGGTCGAATACTAACTCTGAAGAGAGCTCGAGTACAAGAACCACAGCTGAGGGTACTTAGGGTTCGGGTTACTCAACCATTGCGATGGGAAGTAAGCTGGCCGTATAGGCGTTGGGTGAAATGCGCCGGTGGCTAATCAACGTTTATAGATTTTCTTCTAAGTTATATCTGATAACTCCCATCTAGGATACAGAAACGTATCAAGATGATAATGAGAGGCGAGGTGGGATGGCCCTGAAGCCAGAATAACTTGAATACCTAAGAGATTTTAATACTTCCTCCCGAACAACACGTAGACATGACCAGGTGTGATTGGACACATTTTCGGGCTCAGTTGCCCTATCTCATTCCTCGAGAGTTGAGGAACTAGATGCCCAACAGTTTTCCGAATGTTGTGTAGAGAAATGAATCGTAGCGCATCAGTATCTGCTGCACCATACGTCTTCCGATCGTGTTATATTCAAGACCGAAGTCACGGAGCTTACTAGACCGCTAAAGGGTATGGGATTTCAGCGGTTTCGTTCAGACAGGGGGTGGCCCGACCACCAGCGCTCCAAGGTCTACGGCGCCGACGACAAACGCAACGACAGATCCCCTGGTTGCCCCTAGCGCACCCATTACACTCGGAGCCTCGGAATCATCTACATCTCATGACAAGTCGCAGTAGTGTCAAATAACGCGTGCTTCAATGTCACTGCAACCTAAAAAAAACAAAGCGAACCGTTTTACATCATGTGTCACCACTGCCATAGAAGATTGCCCTGGTTGAGCCACATCTCATGTGTTCGTACGTGAATATAGTCTCGTTATGTTCTTCTGACATCGAGTCAAGATCCGTTTAGGGCCCCTGGAGATTCCAACCAGCCTTCGGCCCTTCACCGACCACCACTCAAACTGCATCAACGACCGGCCATAGCTGCTCGAGCTCTACAACCCGGAGCGATTTGCACGCGCCGAACATGGCCCTTTTTGGTCAGTGGTGACAACTCCTCGGAGCTGTGGCATGAACACGGCATCATGGAGAGCAAGTTCAACAGCAGGAATCCTAGCATCAACAGCAACCTATAGGCAGGAACCACAGCAGTGAGGACCTGCCGCGGCACAACCTACACGGCACCATGACACCAACACAATATACTCTTGGAGTGGAGGATAGGTAATAGAATAGCAAATGCGGGTATATTAGCAATTGTGCTTCTTAATAAGGAAGGCGTTGCGGAAAAACGGGAAATCATCATGGAGTTGAAGCCGTGGCAGTAATGGATGAACTGTCCGACTCGCACAACAGGGGACAGGACAACGTCTTGGACTCTTGATCTAGATGGGAAGACCTCAGTCTCTTTGGTGTGTCTGAATGCATTTAGTTCCCGTTGGACTCTGTGGGCTCAGAATTCGGCGTTTCGTGCCGACAAGGCTAATCCCAGGCAAATCTTCGCCTGGGAGTTGCTAATTGGACGGATATTAGTGGAATTGATATCGGCATAAGAATTGTGCAGTGTTGTGCAATATTGTACAGTCTTATTCCAAAATGTGAACCCTTATTCTCCAGAATAGAATTGTGAAATCCAATGCAATGTGCATCGACGTGCATAATGCTGACTGCACATTTTATTCGCAGTTTATCCCTCTTTTATTCCCATCTTATGCCGTTCAACAGATTCCGGCTTCCAAGCCGTCAATCCGTGAGTGCCACATCCGAACCCCCCTGATATCACCCCGGCTTACCCCGCCATGCCAGAAGTCATGCTCGCGGCCGTGACGGGCGGGACCCAGGAAAGTCAGGGAAGTCAGGGGGCCCAGGGTGGACGATATATAAAACGGGGCGACGGTGCCAGCCTGTCCAAGGCGATGGTAGGTTAAGAGAACCTCTATACACCATCATCTTCCTCCTTGAAAGTTGCACTGCTCCACTCTCTTACATCTACATTCTTACACCGAGATGGCGTCTTCAACAAACGAGAGACTTCAGTGGTTGGAAACGGAACCCGGAGTGTGGACGAGAAGCATTGATGAGGTTGAACACTTCTATTCGTCCCTAGCTAAGCAATGGGAAGGGAGTGGTCGTATGTTCTTTGCCATTACTGGTCACATCATCATCACCGTCGACGCGCCTGTTACCTGGTGTACGGATATAGAGTCAGCCGTTGACATCGCTCTACACCACGCCTGGCTTGCACTTCGCTTCGATCACCCTACCATTGCTTCACGAGTGGTCTGGGACCCTAGAACGGGAACGTTCACCAAGGTCTACCAAACTCTCATTGATGCCATCGACGAGCGGGCGTGGCTTGATCAGACACTTGTCAAAATCTCTACCGGTCAGACTGGCATCGACTGGGCAAACTCAGACCCTCCGGCTCCTAGTTACCCAACTCTCTTCGTCATCACCCCTCCCCCTGCTACCGTTCCTAGCGAGACCTCGCAGCGCAAGACCATCCGGCGAGATCTTGTCATAAGATCACCTCATGACATCATGGACGGCATGGGTACCCTCATGCTTCTCAATAATCTTGTCAAACATGCGTCGAGGGCTTACGCTCAGGGTAAGTCCTTCCAGCTACCTCTATTCAACGGTCTCGAGGTCCATAACCTGAGTCCCCCTTATCGAATCGCTGCCGGAGTCCCCACCTCACCGACTGAGGCTCAAAAGGAGAGATTGGTACAGCTTGCCCACGGAAAGCAGAAGGCAGCTCTTGGTGTTGAGGTTCTCACAGTGCCCTTCAAGACTGGCGCAGTGCTTCCCGGAAAACACCAGCGAGTCTATATAACCCTCCCAGCAAGGGACACTTCGCGAATAATGCAAAAGTGCAAGGATCTGCGGGCCACTGTCACCCATGTTTTTCATGCGGCAATACCCATGGTGATAAGGGACATTAAGGAGCCCACACCTTACGACAGACCTGTCCGATACATCAACTATATCTTGCGGAACGAGCGCGCAAGCTGTATGGAGCCGTATCGATCAATACGGCACCCAGCTACAGTGTACCATTCCGTCTCCGGTGGCAGTTTGACAGTGGATCTAATCATCCCGGCAGCTGGTAGCCCTGGACTTAACGAACAGGAACAGAAGGCTGAGTTTCTCAGGATAGTAGAGACGATGAAGAAGTTCTACTATAGCGTTACGAACGACGCCGACCACGCCCATATCGCACCTCTCATCTGGGCGGGAGGTATACCAGAGTTACCTGTAGACTCGCCCGAGCCATTCCCCGTGCCGTTGCCAAATCAGACACCATCGGTTTCCATCTCAAGCATGGGGCGGATCGATCCCATTATTCCTCCCTCAAAGGGTGCATTTGAGGCCCATGACCCCTGGGTAACTGGTGAGGAACTCGGAACTGGATTGGGGCTGTTCTTGGGTACTTATCGGGATCAGCTCACTCTGAGTGCCGCGTACAACGACGCCTTTCACGATGAAGCGGAGGTTATGGACTTTTTGACCAGGTGCAAGGAGATTGTGTATCGGGGCTTAGGTATTTAGTGACATTGAGATGAGGATTTCTGAGAGGAACATGTTTACTCGTGTGATGTATTGTTATTATCTATCCCAGAATGAGAGGACTGTTAACTATGAATACTACAAGTCACCTACATCGATCCACGCCTATCGTATCTGCGATTCACAACGCAATTACTCGGCCAGCGAACAAATACACTCTCACCAGGGAGGTGAAAACTGTCCTGACCAGCTCTTGGCAATCATCAATGCTCGAAGCTGGTCAGCCCCGAACAGACTGAACTTTCGATCCTCTACCGTAAATGGATTTTGCATTGTGAACTTGGGACTAAAGCTCGTACTTCAACTTGGACTATAACTTGCCGCGTCCTGATCTTCCAGCGAGTGCAAACGATTGTGAAGGAGGAACGAGCAACCGACCCCCATCCTCGATCCTCCACCGTTCAGAGGAACCCTTAATGGCCCGGGTGAAACCTGATCACGCCTTCGCCGCTGAAGGTAATGTATAATTTGTGAGCACTCGTATCGAGATTTGAAACAATGTGTTATTATATGTCCGAATCATTTGGATTTTGTGCTTGTCATTTTCTCCTCCTCCTCCCCTCCCGCATAACTTGGATCTGTGATGGGATGATATAATTGGCTTGGCAACTGGTGTGGCCTGAATCTGTTATCCTGCATCCCCCTCGTGAACTGGTCGGCCGCGCTTTGCGTTACGGCCATGCAGGACTCCTGGTGTGGCTGTGTTAGGGACCTGGAAGCGGTTGGTTCGCGAACTGTAACTAGATAAAGTCTGTGACTGGGTCGCCGGATTTTGCTGGCTGTGCTGGGCCTCCTGGGCCCTGGTCAGGCCGGCCAGGGTGTAATGCTGGACCTATTATCTCCTCGTCCTGTTAGATCGAATGCGGAGTTTCGTGGCCTGCCGCCGTTGGCTTCGACGGGTATATATGAAGGTGCTTTCTCGTTTGTACGGTCAATAATTCACTAACAATCTCGATTTCAATCCATTGTGCTGTTTTCCCCTAACTGGATACTTACATCGTTGACTTCATTTATCGAGTGCTTTCAATACAAGAAAATGGTTTCAAGTCGCTCTTCAAGTCCGTCCGACTCTAGGGTATCTCTGCCCTTCTGTCCTCCCAGCCATCGCCAAGCTCAAGTCGCCAAGCATATGCCTCTATTTAGGAGCAACAATGTTCCGAAATACCTTTTCCGCATACACTGTCCTGTAACGGTCGGAGAAACGACTGTGAGAAGGGTCAACCCCCCAGCCTGTCTTCATCATCATGAGACGAGCTCGACGGATATCTTTTCGATGGATCCTTGGGAAGCAGCCCGCCATCTTAATGACCATTTTAGGTGGTACCCGAGTCACGAAAATAATTGCAACCTTATGAGCTGGACTAGCTCCCTTCTCTTTGCAGTACAGTATGGCCTTTATCGGCATCGCGGAGCCAAGGTTCCAGTCCCGTTCTCAGATATTCGCCTCTTCGTAATCGATACCAGCTGCTTTCCAAAGGGAACTTTTATCAAGGACTTGGAGATCATGGGGTATTTCGCTGGATACCTCGATCATAAAACCCGTTACAACCTCTCGAACTTCACACAATTCCGCCTGGGAAGAGGAGGATTCTACTTTGGCGAGTATCTCACCCAAGGTGAATTAGACATTAGCGGAGCGTGCGTGGAGGCTACAATGCAAAGCATCATAGACCATGGCTTGTTCGAGCTCCTGGAAGGACTCGGCGACAAGCAGAAGTGGGAGAAGTGGGCAAAGGCCGTCATTGATATACGAAAGCATTTCGGACTCAAATTCGAGGCTACGGATCGTGCCGATGTTCGCAGGGCTATAACCATCGCCTCCGGGTGTTTTGGGGATCGGTTTGCGATTCCTATAGCTGCCATGCTGCTGGCTCTCAAGAACCCCAGACCAGATGACCAAGTCATTCTCCGGGCGTTTTCTGCCCTTTTTACTCGTAAGTTATGAGTACCCATGTCTTGGACTTGTGATAATGCTTACAACTTCTAGTCGAAGAGATCAGGGCGGTGAAACCAAGTGACCTGAAGATTGATTCATTACGATTGCCGGAGCTGGAAGCGTTCGATAACCTCATCAACAATATTTACGATTATTGCATGGTCGATATAACGGCCAACTTTGCCCTCTTGTGAGACATACCACATGGCCAGTTTAAACAGGGAATTATATTCTAACTTGGCTTTCTAGGAAGGTGTAATTTACCCTTGGAGATTAAAAGAGAGAGCTCGGTCTTCATCCAACTTGTTCTAAGATCACATTTCCCTTCTTGTGGGGTGACCTAAGATTTCCTTTTTTTTGTTTCTTTTTCATTCGTTTAGCTGGGTCTTTAACCAAGGTATGGTGTATGGTTAAGCAGCGTCGGTGTTGTTGGTTATATTGTTGGTCGTTGATAGTTTATAGTTGATGGACAGAGCGTTTGGGAAGGGACATTGGCTAGACAGTGGACACGACTGGCACTTTTCGGCTTTTTCATGAACTTTAATTCAGCCTTTGCCATTTATTGTATCCTATTGCGTACTATGGGTGTAACAGACTAAATATCCGCATGTCTTGTATTATCCTAAATGAATGGCTGGTTGCTAGGCTTTCAATCCAACCCATTTGCCAAAACAGTGATGTTGCATGAGACTGAACGTATCGAGATAAGTATAAACTTGCGTCTCTCAGAAAAGAACCATGAATGAAATGAAATTACATGAATGGTGGAGGCTAGAGCACTGTTTCCCAAAGTTTGAGTTCCCTGCTGAGAGGGTTATTAACCACTCTTGAGTCTATGTCGAAATGCATGGTTGCCCTCTGGCTGGAGTCATACTTGGGCCAGCCTGGATCTCCTGTGTTCGCAAAGGCCACCCAGGCCTTGTGCATCGTATCAGCCAGGGTCTGTGGCGGGGCTGGGCCAAGAAGTGTCTCTGTTCCAAGGCCGAGCGTGTCGAAAACGAAGGGGATCTCCACGGAATGTGCCGCCCCGAGACGGCCACCCATCTGTGGAGAGGGCCACGCAAATTCGTACATGTAAGTGGCGGCTCGAGTGGTCTTCGCATGGGCGTCGGCAAAGCGGACGGCGGGAATCCTCCAGTACCAGTCGGTCTGGATTGTCGAGAATAGCTCACCCGGGCTGGCTCCAGGTTGTGATGTACGATAGGCCTCGAGGCCTTCCGGTGACAGACGATACGCTCCTACTATCGCCGATAAAGCTTCCTCGGTGATGCGGTCGATGGACCCGTCGAGAACAAAGAACAGACGGGTCTCTTGGGTGTTGCATCCAACGAGCAGGGGAACGTCTGTGGCAGTTCCTGCATCGACGGCCTGGATGGGAGGTTCAGGGAGGATATCTCCATCAACCACAGGTGCCCATGGGATAGCGCTGAGCGCGACCTCGCCCCAGAACGCGGGGTCTGGCTGCCCCTGAAGATCCTCCCGTAGCTTGGTCTGGGCCTCAAGGATCCGATCAGTCGATGTCCTTGCTACCGCCTCCCAGGTCGCCTCGATGCCCACAATTTCAGTCATCCTCCGCCCGATCCGTTCGGCCGTAGCAGCCGAATTTACCTTCGGCGTGTTCCCACTTTGCACAATAGCGCGGTGGAACAGTCCCCTAGCCCGGGGGACTGCTAGCAGTGTAGCGACACTCATAGCCCCAGCGGACTCCCCAAATATGGTTACGTTTCCGGGGTCTCCTCCAAAGGCAACTATGTTCTCCTGTACCCACTTGAGCGCGGCAATCTGGTCGAGAAGACCAAGGTTGGGGACTCCACCATCTATATACAAAAATCCTTCGGCGCCGACACGGTAATTGATGGTGACGCACACGACACCATCGCGCGCGAACCTCCCGCCATCATAGCACGCCACCCCCCCGGTGGCGTGGAATTCAAACGCTCCGCCTGCGATCCAAACCATCACCGGTCGCCTAGGAGCACCGACGCCAGGGGTCCAGACATTGAGCGTCAGGCAGTCCTCGCCAGAACCGACCAGTTCTGCAAGGATTTCGGCGATCCCGGGCGGATAGGGACCCTGAGGTGACTTGGGCCCAAAAGCTTGCGCATCACGCACGCCCTCCCAGGGTTCGGGTGGTTGTGGAGGACGGAGGTGATTGGGCCCGAATGGCGGTGCTGCGAAAGGTATCCCTTTGAATACATGAACGCCGTCAGCACTTCTGCCCCGTACGTCGCCCGATTGTGTTCGTGCAATGGGGCAGGAAGTCTGGTCTTCGGATTGATTTTGCATCGAGGTCGGTTTGGATACGATTATGTCGTTGATGGGGTCGATAATGGGGAAAGTTGTAGTGGCCTCCCCGGTTTTTCCTCCTAATAACTTCTAAATGGCCAGTAAGAAAAAGAAAAAGGAATATTGAATATGCCTCGAGGTTAGCTGTAAGTCTTGGAAGGGGGGTATTCCGGCTTGAGTTGGCAAAGAAGGGAATAGGGAGATGTTGCGAGCGAATAATGAGAGTTGCACGAGAAAGGACCGCCAGTCTCATTTAAATCCATCTGGATCCGCGGTCTCTGTGTCCTTGATCACCTGTTTCGCGAGCAACCACAACACCATGCAGGATCTATCATACGACGTTGGCGCATATTACCGGTTTATTCAGCGGCCGCCCCTCCATGAGAAGGCCGAATGTTTGGTTTGTACTCCCTTGATTTAGCCATGCGCATGATGATGTAGTGTTGGAAAGTTGGATGGATGCTTGGTCATGCTTCCTTGTATTTGTATATAGCATTTGTCACCTTTCTCTTCGTCTATTTATTTTGTCTTTGGATGAAAGGTATCGAGGAGATGGGATATATTGACTTAATAGACTGATGGAAAGTGCCGTGTCCATTACAACTCATAATCTGGTGGGTAGGAAAGGGAGTTAAACTTGAACCAAGTAGACCTCATTAGACGGTATCGATTACCATGAGAGTCTTGTTGCCGCAATAGAGCATGGATCTTGGATTATCGTTTGAACACGGTTATAACTTATGGAAGAGAAATGAATAGACCACATCGAGCTCCTTGCTGAGGCTGTGGCGCCGTTGAGTTGAGCGGAAGTTTGCCTCGAAAACTGCCATTACAATGTTTTCCACACACTGTCCGCATATTCTTGGAGCGCCGGGATGTCGATGACGATGTCCCTTTCTGGTGGGTTCGGTGGTCGTAAAAAAAGGTCCTGAAACTCGAGTACCAGATCGCTGCGAATGACCTGATACCGAGAAGGATCAAATACCGATATCCCTTGCCCCGCAATATCGGGCTCTCCCCGAATAATGATGTCTTGGACGCTTCGGGACTGCGTAGGATGATATGCGCGCGTTGCCGTTGCGCCAGATCGAGAAGTTCCTGACCTCACCCTCTTCCACTTCTCAATCTTAATGAGGCTGTTCTGAACCTCGATTTTCGCCAAAAGGACTATCTTCACCTCTCCGCCAGAACTGCTGAACCACCACCGGGCTTTAGAGTGGAGGCTAGGCCAGGTTTGTGAGAAGCCAGCCTCGATCACCAAGGTAGGAAATCCTTGGCTACCGCGTGCCGTAATTGGCAGGAATTGTGAATCACTTTCCCCTTCTCCATCGTCACTGCCTGGTTCACCAGCGGACGAAGATCCACGGGCCGTTACTGTTCTCGAACCCAAATCCAACAACTGATGGTGTAGACCCATACCCCTCACTTGGTGGTTAACTTCCCCAGCTAGACTCCTGTGGAGGTATTCATGGGTTCCAGTAGGTATTGTAATGACCAAGGTAGAAATTTTGGGCTGATACAACGAAAATCTGAACTTCCTCATCGACACCTCTCTTTCGGCGTCGATGGCGATAAAATCTTGGGCCGTGACACCGCGGACAACAATTTCTTCTGCTGGGGTATGCGCCAACAGCTCGAACAATTCTCGGACCGTTCGAAATTGGATCTCGATGGGATCCGGGGGCTGGGGCCATCGTCCTGAATGACCTTGTCCTTGGTCTGGCAGAGACATTAGTATCTTGGGCCGTTAGGTAGGGGACCAGAGTGATGTCGGTTGCGCTTTGAGTTTCGAAAGTGACCCAGACGGGCCTGACGGCGTCTTAGAAGAATGCATGGCATTATGAACGGATTTGAGTTCAGTAGCGTCGAACCAGGGGCTGAAGGAGAGAGGAGAGGATAATAGAGGGGGAGGTTGTGAAGCTTTGAAGCTTGATCGAAGGCCGAGGCTGAAAAACACTAGGTAGTAGGATAAACGCACAGGGAAGGGGCCATTGTACACGTGGAGTAAGATATCAATTGATTCAAGTGTTACTTCCTAAGTATAATTTGAATGAACTCTAGAAGCTACGAGGCATGTGATATCCCATGTGGTTTGGGAAAGGATCAAAGGAAGTAGCTACCCTGCGTAGCAAGGTCAGACTATCGAATATCTAGAGGCAGGCACTGCTCGCTGGGGAGAGTGTCTTAACTACATCGTGGAACAGCTTTTAAAATGTGTGGGTCCTCACTTCTGATAATGCAGAAATAGAACGTCCATCCTTTATATAATAATAAAAAGCAAAGACAAAGTTTCCACGGTGTTCACAAGCTTTCCTCTGCCTCTAAGATCATAAGCTCGCCATCTACAAACCATATGCAGAATTCAGGCTTGACTTCTCATCAAAGCAGATGATGCATTTCCTACGACAAATGCTACATCGGACGCAGGCAATCTTGCTCAATACTGTCGATGTAGTTGGTGGAGTTGGGGCCTATGAGGAAAAGCTCTTCGAGACACACGGCTTCGAAGTATGTCTCCACAAGGCCTTTCAGCAAGGCGTCCTCAACATATCCGGCGAAATCAAAAAGTGCCAGCGGATAGTACAAAAACTCCTGAAAGTATCCGGCAATATAAGGATGTTGGCGAGTTTTGCTTTCTTTTACTGTGTGTTACGTGTATGGCCCCCGGAAGCCGAGTGGGTGTGACTGTGAGTGTACTAACTATGAGGCAAGTATACCAACATCCCCAAGTTTCATGGCCAAGAGCTTATGCATAGCAATGGCCTCCAGCTCGCGTGGATTTCCCAAGAGGACTCGGCTGAGACTTATGGCATCGCTCACTAATAGGACACATCGCGACCCTCGCATCATGCGCACAATGACTTTGATCGCCCTCTTCTATTTACCCACAAATTAGTACGTACTACGTAGGGAACGGGCTAACTATTCCTGTGGTGTTGCCCAAGCCCGGCTCCATCTAGACTTGGCTCCTCATCACTAACCTCGTTTCCTATCAACGACAGGCCTTTTTCAGCACCAGTTTTGCTGAGGTGGTCAGCAAAGTTGAGCCTGTGGTGGGAAATCATCGTTTGTGGTTCACCAGCAGGCGTGGATCTCTATCCCGGTCACTGCGACTCTCACCATGTGCACGCTGTTGGTATACTGGATTTGGCAGCGAAGGGAGGACAGAGTGCGGCCCGCGCAGGGCCAGACATAATAACACACTGAGCAATGATTCCTTGTATATTGCTACCATCCTGACCCCGTGATCCCGCCTTTCCTGCTAACAGCGGTTGGTCACGTCAGAAGAGAGAAAAAGGACGGGCAGCTGTGGGAAAGGTGATAAAGTTGCAAGGCATGAACACCTGCTCTCCTCCGGCGTCCACACTGGTTCTGGTGGTCAATCGAGATGAGCGAGCTATAATGCGAATATCTTTCGCAGGAGGAGCTCTCAGCTTCGATTTAGAACCCAAGATTCATCTCGTGAAGCGAATCTCGAAAATCGTTAATGCCTAATTTCCACATGTTGCTCTCGCCCCTCTTTCTAGTAGGCCCAATCACCTCGGCTCAGCCGGGATGGCGCTAGCCTCAAGTGGCAGGCCAAATCGACCAAGCTTCTGGTGAAGATAGTGTAGACCCCCAGTTCTAGTTAGAACGTCGTGAATGTCCTACGACCAAAACCTGCCAACACAGCTCTTGTCGACGGCTTCATAAATTACCCTCGATTCCTATCAAGCCACCATGGCCCCCGCTAAGGCTTCAACGCTGAGCAATGCGGTCCTCGGGATCTCCTCCATTCTCTCCATCCTGTATGGCTTAGATACCCTCTCCCCGCCCAGCTACTGGCGAATGATCACAAAGGCAGGCTCGACATCCCTCCTTGCGGCGTACTCCCACCTACGAGGCGGACCAACCCTGCTCTCTGCGGCGCTCGCTCTCGGTTCGGTCGGCGATGCCTTCCTTGCCTGGGATGGGGAAACGCCTTTCCTCCTCGGTCTCGGCAGCTTCCTGATGGCCCATCTGCTCTACATACCGCTCTTCTCAAGGAAAGGGGGCGGTCTGGCCAGGTTACAGGCGCAAACCTGGCGAGTCGGTGCCGCCGCCATCCTGGTAGCTTTGTCGTCGATGATGATCAAAACCCTGGTGCCCCGCGTGGAAAGCGAGCTTCGTGTTCCGATTTTGGTGTATGCCACGACCATTGCCGGCATGGTTCTCTCGTCGCTTACGCAGGAAAGTGGCCGGGTCATCGCGGGGGCCGTTTACTTCACAATATCGGACTCCATCCTAGCAACTGAGCGATTCCTAGTTGCCCCTGGGTCGCCGCATAGTGTATGGATGCGGTATGCAGTTTGGATTTTGTATTATTGCGGCCAAGGAACGATTGCGTTGGGCATCTTGGATTCGGTGTAAGAAGGCCACAGGACTGGAACTCAAAGCTATTGGATTCATGAGAGGGCAACGTTGTATCGATTGGCACGATGTTGAGCGCGATGTTCAAACTAGGGAAGATAATCAGATTAAACCCTTGGCTATCCCGGGGGTTATTAAAAACGAATAGTGGTGACACGGCGGTCGTAAACAAGTGGGTATACCGAAAACACAGCCGAACCCAATTTTCCTTTCCATTTTCCCATGAGGCTCCGCCATTTCCATTCTGTTTAAATAAGCCCTCAAAACGCCCTCGTAGACGTGCAACTTCAAAGATAGGGCACGCCATATTCATCGTGACTCCATTGGCGTACATATACTAAAACATAGGAAACCCACAACATCAGGGCGGACGCCCAACGGCAGTCCTGCGAAGACTGCTCGTAGTATAAACAAAGGAAATAGATTTAGAAGGAAAAGACATTTCCTGAAGGAATGAGTACAAATATGAGGGCGAGAACAGACGCCGCAGCAGTCCCGATAAGCAGGGACTGCACGAAAATGGTGTCCTGAATTTGCCTGAGCATCGGCTCTTGAATCCATGTCTCCTTGTCAAAGATCTTGCGCATAAGATTCTTCTCGGAGTACTTGGCCAGCCACGGCTCGTGTTCGAAACTGTTACTCGAGCCGAACGAGTCAAAGGACCGCTTCCCTACGGCCTCGGTATTCTCCTCCGCGTCTAGGAAGAGCTCCCAAGGGCGAATGTGCCGATGGTGCATGGCGTACATGCAGATGCACATTCCGCGGTAGCTCGCCACCACAGCACATATACCTATGGCCCAGCCAATTGCCAGGATCGCACGATATCCCCTCGCCGATGTGCTGAGTGTCAACATGATGGCGAAACCAAGACACATGGCGATTCCGCTGAAACCTAGCATCCGAGCAAAGGAGACTCGAGGTGGGTTGCCGTTGCAGACGGACCAGCGGACGAAGTTGGGGTGGCTCTGGAAGCGGAGCGAATAATCGACCCATTCGAACGCAACCCGGAGCGCGGAGGGGTGGGTTGTGTAGGAGAGGGCATGGAGTAGTGCCCGGCGATCTCGATCGGAGAGGTTGAGTTGCCGGGGCGCGTCGACCATGATGTAAGTGGAGATAATCCGGTCGATTTCTTCTCGGAAGGGCTGAATGGTGACTGAGAGGAACATCGTTAGCAATGTTAGGGTCTGTGGCGGCGACGTCCCGCTTGAGACTACTTACAAGGCGCTTTAGCACCCACAGAGGCGAACGCCTCGCTTGTGGGAGACCGAAGAGTGCTGGTATTTGACGCCAGTGACGAGAGGGCGTAGATTGACTCCTTGTTACTGTGGCTTGTCCCTGCCCTTAGGGAACCCCCGAACGGGTCTATCTCTGTCACGGTCTCCGTGGGCTTCTTCTTCTCAAAGTCGGTCCCTTTGAACATCTCCGCAGGACCAGTGCAAACACGTCGCTTATCCTCGGCAGCCTCCCTCTGCAGCTTGGAGACCGTCTCCTCCTCCATCGCTCTAGTCCATTGCGGAGCAAGAGCGAGGTCCGACCTGGGAGCTTGGGCGAAGCGTTGGACATAATCCCGGTGCCAGAGGTAGAACTGAAGGTTTTCTGCCGAGTATTCCACAAAAAGGAGATAGTTCATAAAGTCGCGGACCGACATGGGCTATATGGGTTCTGTCAGAAGATGATTTCTTTTTTTCATAATATCGATATCAAGAGGCTGTGTTGGCACATACCGGACATGTCTCCCCGGAAATGATCTTGTCAAATGAGAGAGCATCAGGAATACCAGCTGATAGACCGGACCTTCCGGAGCGAAGAGAAGCCTTTTCCGTACTGAATGACTCGAGGCTTTTTCTCGAATCTTCGCGTGATACGTACGCCGGACGCGAGTAAGTCAACGGCAGGAGTCCCATGGTGGCTGAAAGTTTGGACGAATTTGAAGATTCCCCGGTTGAGGATGCGGGCTGGAGAATGATTAAAATGAGCGATGAGGGCGAACGCTAAGAGTAAATATGTTTAATGTCTGTCTCAGAGGAGAGATATAGCGCGGATAGATAAAATGATAAGCAGCCAACCCGCGCCTCCAAAGGACCGAAGAAGATTCTTGGAAATGATCGGCAAGAATGGCGTAACGGTGAATGTGATGAGTAGGATAACGTCGCTCATATAGCTAGCAGAATGAGATCGGGCGGGGCATGGATGGGCTGGACACGTCTGTTGATGTTTGACAGGGCAGGGATAGGGCCCACTGGTAGGGATGAAAAAAAAAAGAAAAGAAAAAAAAAAGAGCACTGGGTGACGAAGCCCAAAGAGGATTGTGAGCCCTCAGACCTCAGCTGGAGGTATTATTGGTAAACTTATTGCCCGTTAGGTGGACCGAGAGTGCAAGAACCTTGGAGCAAGATGCATATCAAGCCAAGACGGAGGCGGGAAGGTTTCTTTCTTAGGGTTGTCGCTCCGGTGTGACAGGATTCCACGGCTCTTCTCTCTGGGAAAAGAAGCGTCTTGTTGGTTGGTTAGACTCTACGTTGAAGTAACCAGGCTAGTAAGGCGGACCGGGCTTGTGAATGGGGTATCTCCGGAGTACAGGATCACTCATCCCAAAGACCGATGGATAAGCTCATCCCTGGCACCTGCGACCTGGTGCAGGGGCCTTGAGACTAGACCGATTGACCTAATGCTGGCGACTTTTAGTAAGTAGTACGCGTCGACGGAGACTTCGTTAGCTTCAGTGTCGGCTTCAATCCTATAAACAGCAGTTGAGAAACCAAGCTAGATTAGTTCCAGACCCAATGAGCAGTGTTGTGTAGAGCAAGGAAGAGTAAATTCCAATGAGGCAGGAGATCGAGTTGGGGGCGGAATGCGACTGTAGCACTCGTGCCCCTGTATTATGACTATTTTCCCAGCTGCCGCCGAATGCTGGTCAACAGAGATGAATGAACCCGGCTTGAGGCCTGGTGTGGGCGGTCGGACAGGGATCCCATTATTGAGCTGTGATCATCCAGCCACATTCCGGAAAGACACCAGGGGAGGGTGCGTCGGAAAGCGGAATGATTGGAGCTCTCAGAGACTGGCGAATTGCCATGTCCAGCTCCTCATCTTAGAATCTTGTCGCCCACCGATGATACTTCAAGTGCGTTGTGTCCGCGTTCTTCGAAGTACATATAAAACTCTTCTCTTGATTTGTACGAAGTACTTCGTATTGATGCTCACTCGGGTTCAGAACCTTTTGACTGGATAAAGAGGGCATGATGTACGAAGTACTTGGCACCGAATGCTTGGGGGGATACTTTGTCCATCAAAATTGAGACGTTGGTGTGGATGGGTAAGACCTACATCGTAGGAACGACTGCACATTGGTGGTGACATTTGGCCTTGTGGGGAAATGGGGGTATGCACAATGCCAGGCCAGTGGAACACAACTTTTAATCCCTCTCGTTGAAGAAGTGGTTGGGAAGTTCCTATCCCCAGACCAGTTCTATGGAGAGGAACCGAGCAAAATAATAGTCAACCGCCATTGGGGACCACCTTCGTTGACAGGAAAGTCATGGCGCAAGGCCCGTGTAGGGTTGATTCTTGGCCCAACTCAGTATTAAATCAAAGTGTTGGTCCAGTGCAGTGGAAAGGTGGTCGGCTTAGGGGGATATCTAAAGTCTAAAGTCTTTTCTTTCTCTGCGCTGCGATTCTGTGCCGAGACTCGACACTACACTACACTAGAACAAAGTTTATTGGAACTAAATTCGACTGATCTTGTGCCTCCAGAGAGTCCAGTCTGATCGCGCCTGGAGAAATCACCACCACGGAACACCAACCGAAATACGGAGTGCGGCTGCAGATCCCTGCCTATTTGGACCAGGCGCAGTCCACCACAAAAGCGTGTGATGGACAGACAGGAAGAACCCCTCCTCTTCTTTGATGCTGCCCGGTCCATTCCATGTGGTGCACACCTGCTTCAAAGAACCTTCCTTCAACCAGACAAAGTGGATTGTTTTGTTTCCATACTTTGCCTCCCTTACTTCTGGACTCCCGTTGTTTCCCTTCGGCCTCGGGTACCTTGCACCTCGGAAAAGCTTCCCTCATTTCAATGCCGTGAGGCCCACGACTGGCCAGCCAGGTTACTGTCACATCCCCTGCATCAATAGCGGCATGTGGTATTGCAACCCGGATCCCTGACCATTCAGCTGGCCCTGGATCTTGGGCTGGGCTTTCCAGACGCTAGTCCCTAATTATATAGTTGGTCAGAGACGGTCAGAAACGGACCCTTCAGCAGCGCCACTTCTTCTCCATCTTCTCCATTTGCCTGCGAGATTACAACTCTTGTCCACTCAGGATGAAGTAACGTTCACGTAAATTGGGTGATAGCTTTTACAAAGTAAATCTCTCTGGGAATTTCGTGTCTTATTCGAGGGCACAGTTTGTTGCTTGTTTCCAGGAACTTGACCCGTTGCAGAGTGCAGTGCATCAAATGTCTCTCCATGTTCAACGGTTGTCTTGTACTGAGTCTCGCATGAGGAGACTCACTTTGCGCTCTTGAAAAACATGCAGTAGACTAAAACCTGTCATTCGATGTTTTATTTGTGATGCATCACGATCGTGAGAGACTCACATTGGACTCAGCAGATTTTTGTCTTCTTTAGGGAACCTAGCACGCTTCGCATAACACCCTCGAGCTCCCCCAGCAGCTCACCGACGAAGCACTTTAAATGTCTTTGCCAGGCTGGACAACCAAGGACGGACCCAGGGGCTCAGGGGTTTCCATGAGCACCGACATTCGGCACTTGCTTGCCCTGGACTTTGTAGACTCCCAAGGGCGCTCATCCAGCCTATCCAACCTGGGTTAATGCTCCATGGGACTTCTCGGAACCGTTGCCGAGGCGCCCTCCCAGAAAAGCGGAGCAGATCAAGACTCTATCAAGTGCACTTACCATTAGTGTTGTGCGTTTCATGGGATAATCAATTGATCTCCAAGAGTTTGGTAGACTTCCCCAGTGCCAAGTCTTGAAGAACGATCCTGCCAATGCAGAATTGTCGATCTTACTTTCTTATGATCGTCTGTCGATCCATCGCGGACCTTACACTATAATGTAGTTCAGTAGGTAGTATTTTAAGTTATTAAGACGAGAATTTAGAATACATGTACGAAGCAAAGTTGAATTAAAGAATTGACTGTAAAAACATCTCTCTCTCTCTCTGTCTCTCACACTGCCACCTAGGCCACTCCGAGAATCGTGTCCGCCGCCTTCTCGCTCACCATGTAGACCGGAACTGCAATGAAATACCCCGGAATTCGAGGGAACACCGACGCGTCGACGACCCTCAACCCATCAACGCCTCGCACCCGGAATTTCGAATCCAATACCGCCATCGGATCACTATCGGCGCCGATCGGGCAAGTACAGCTTGCGTGATGACCCCACGCCTCCTTCCTTACCCAGTTATCCAGCTGCGCGTCCGAAGCTACGTTGGCACCAGGCCAGACTTCCGTGAACCCTCCTACCGAGCTGAAAAGACCTCGAGTGAATTTCATACCCTCGACGACAGCCTTAGAGTCGAGTGCCGCCGCTGCCGGGTCGGCGAAATTATTAAAGTCGATAAGGGGAGTATCGCGAGGATCAGTGGATCGCAACTTTACTGTGCCGGCGCGGTTGCGGGTGTGGGCCTTGAGGGTGAGCCACGTCCAGTGTCTCGCGTCAGAAGTACCGTCGGCAGAGTAGCCGGGATAATAGCCCGGGAAAGAGACGGGTGCACCGACGATAAAGGTGTCCGGATCATCTCCGCTGCTGGCAGAGCTCGACTTCCTGGTGATACCGAGAGCGATGCCATTGGATGCGTAGACGCCCTTGAGCGTCGAGACGGAGCCGCCATTCTTCCAGCGCGTCAGGCACGGATCGTCAGGCGTGCGGTAGAAGTTGCAGTCTGATGTGACGGCGAAATCTGAGGTAGTCTTTCCGATGACGGTGGCTTCGTATCGATCCTGCAGGTTCGTGCCGACGCCGGGGAGGTTGGCGACAACGGGGATGTTGAACGACGCGAGTTCGTCCTGCGGGCCGACGCCGCTAAGCTTGAGAAGCTGCGGGGTGTTGAATGCACCCGCGGCAAGAATCACCTCGTTCGAGGCATCAACCGAGCCGGGCGTCCCACTACCAGCACCGTTTGAGCGAGGATCGGCGCGGTACAAGCTTTGACCATGCAGGAAGTCGACACCCACCGCGCGGGGTTTGCTGCCGGTCGTGTCAAAGCGGACTTTTGTCACGAGGGTGTTGAGCAGAATGTCCAGGTGATACTTTCGGGATCCGTCAGAGTTCTTGGCGTTGGCCACGTCAAGCATTAGCTGGCGGGGCCCGGACCGTGATCCGTTTTCGGTAGCAATCGGCAACTGGTACACTCCTTGAGTCGAGTCCCTGGTGGCGCTGTCGACATTCAGATCATGGAGGAGGACGCCGGTAAGACCTCCTACAGTCGTGATTAGCCATGAGAGGAGACCTCCTTGGCCCATGGCAATAGCGGCACCTAGGACAATCCTCAGAAGCTTTAGGTCTGCCACAACGAGCGTGAGATCAGTCAGACTAGTGGAGAGCCAACCACTGAACCCATGGCCGGACACGCCGTTGAGGAGGTACGAGCATTTTTCCAGGCGTTCAAAATATTTGCGCATGTTGGATGCCGACCATGAAGAATCGCCGGTGAGAGATGCGATGCCATTCCAGTCACTCTTATGAGGGTAGACGGTAATAAGAGCGTTGTGGGCACTGCATCCACCAAGGGTGCCGGCTCTGGGATAGAGGATTCCCAGAGGGGTGGAGCCAGGCGGTGGGCTAAGACCAACATACGTCTCGCCAGATGGAGTGCGATATGTCATCTTGGAGTCTTGTTGCTGCACCGTGAGATTGCTGAAGTGGTTGACGTAGTAGTCCCACCTCATCGGCTCATACTCCGTGGATTGCAGGCTGAGGGCCGGCACCTGGTACGGAATAGAAAGGCCTTGGTCATCACCAGCGTCGATGAGGAGGACCGACTTGCCGGCCATGGCAAGTCGAGCGGCGAGCGGTCCTCCACCCGGACCCGAACCCACGATGACATACTCGTAGCTCTCGAGGATGTTGGACGGAGAGACTTGTCGCGCATGGTGCTTAGATGGTCTATAGATAGAAGGTGTGAGCGTGGGTGAGCATGAGGGCAATTGAGAGGGAGAGAGAGGGCACGATTCTTACCTAGCGACGGCTAGACTCGTATACGCGAGCAAAGTGCAAAGATTGGAGAGGAGCATTTTGGCCGTTTTCCCTGGATCCGATACTCCGACTTTCTTCTTCTTCACAGCCCTGATGCCGAACTTGACGATGAGGAATCATCTGTGTTGGAGACGACCTGGACCTCTCCACTATATATGGGATTTGGCGTGCACTGCAGCGGACATGCATCATCCCTTCCACCACAACGGTCCAGGTCGGCATTATCCAAGAGAGCCAAGACCATGGGCGGGACTGGGACTAGTGGAAGGTAGTTCAAGGTAGCGTCTTCCACCAATTCCAGGGTAAAGACAGACACCAAGGAAGGGTCCTCAGGCCCATGCTCCTGCCCGCACCCTTCTGGAGGGTTGCTTTTGCGCTTGGCTGTTTCCGTAATCTCCACTCATTAATTCACATACGAAGTAATTATGTCGGATAGATGCAGACATTTGAGGTGGCATTGTCCATTGTACACGACGCAGGCACGTAAGTTCACAACATTAGTTATGTGAGTGCTTATTCCGTATTCCTCTGCTGAAATTAGCGGGGAAAACGACCTTCGCTTTTTGGATCTAGCGTCTCACCGGGCGGAGCCAGCTGTGACAGCACAAGACGCAGATTCTTGGGACCCACGATAATATCAAAATCTTCACTGCCTGCTGTCTCACGTATTGCCTTTCCCTGTTTCTGCCGATACCCACACTCATAGCATCGTCCCAACACATCGACCAGTTTCAACAGCCTCCAACTTTATGATTTTTATGGGGCAGCGTGGTGTACGTGTATATACAGCCCAGCCCAGGTCTAGAACCTGTTGGTCTTGTTCTTGGTTCTGCTGCGGGGGGAACGCCATTCCCTACCAGGGCGTTAAAGAGGTCCTTCGACTCTCTCAGAATAATCAGATATCATTAATTCGAGAAAACAGAGCACTGCGTCAAAGCTGGCCAACCGATGCCGCACGAACCCTTGCGCAAATCGTAGTGGTTGCAGGAGCAGGAAATGGGGCCCTAGCCCTGCTGGAACTTATTGGATTTTAGCTCCAATTCTTAGGCTGGGGCCTCCTGTTCCTGCGCTTGGATGAGGGAGCCAGTCCATTGGATACAATAGTGCCAGGCCCTCAATCACAGCCAGCCAAGATTCCCAGGGGGACGCTGGCCTGGCTGACCTGGCCTGGCCATCCAGAGCCGCCTACCAGTAGGGGGCAACGGAGCGCTCAATAACGAAGGCTCGAGCCCCCATTCGATTTGCCGTAGTTCCACATTTGATGTCAAGCCAAGCTTAAACGTTCGTGTGAACGTCAAAAGATGCTAAATTCAAAATATAGTTCAGAAGCGGAAAAAGGAATGAAACAGAAAAGCTTGCTTTTGTGGAGATGCGGTATTTGCCGCCACGAACCCACAAAGTTCAATGTGACAATCCGGTCTCAGAATACCTTTTACTTTTTGTCGCTTCGAACTGCAGTTCTTGGGAGGGATAAAACTCATCTGTTAATCCAATCACAGCTGAATGGAGTCAACCGGGGGTCATCAAAAGCAACAACAGCCCTGCTCGGCGGGAGATTTATCATTTTACTGATTTCGCTTTGGTAGCGCCCTCTTCAACTTTTACATTTCATAGTGAGACATGCTTCTCACAGTCTCATTCTCATTCAGCCTGCAGAAGTTCCTTCTTGCATAAGAGCGAGGAGGTGGAGGGGCCTCCCTTGTAATGCGCTTGCTCACAAAATGTAACGTGTTCTTGATGCTCGCACGTCTGACTGAGACTTGCATCCAACTTCCTCAGGAGTCAATCACTGCATTTACCAAAGCATGCCAGTGCCCAAATCCAGGAGGTCTGTCTAACGTGCATGTTCCACTCAGCCATATTCAAGGGCTGCTGAACACACTCTTCACTCGTCACCAGTCAGCCACGAACGTGCATGGTTCAAGGGAAGGATGGCTCCTTGGTCCAGGGCCGACCTTATCTTTCCCTATCAAGAAGTTGGGGCAGCTGTGTATGTATGTAACTGGCAACACTTCGCAGTCATCTTTGCTCAGTCAAATACATTCACTGTACTTCGTGCATACCCAATGCAACGGTATTGGGACTGCGGCCGTCCCGGCCGGCAAATTTTGGTGCTGGCGAAGAACACGATGATGTATCGACTGGTAACCCTAACCTTAGGGGAGTACTGATAATAATGCGCAGTTGCAATGGGTTTTACAAATGGTAACGCCACACCATGGGAATGGCAACCACCAAAAGCGCTCACAATTTTTCAGTTATTTAGGGGTCATGGCAAGGTGCGAGGAAAAACCTGGCTAGGATTAACTGCTCCAAGATACAGCACGAGTAGCCATCGATCAATAAAAAACGACGGGACTGGTCGACAAACTGCAGCGGAGTGGAACGACCATGTTAATGGTGCAGGGCGCTGGAGCCCCGCTGTGAGAGGTGTGCCTAGGACTTAGGTTAATCTGATGTAAACAAGACACGTAGTTTTGGACGTCTTCAGAAGCCCCGAGGGCTTTCAGTTCACTGTTGATTGAGGAGAGGGGTCATCTTGCTACGTAGGAGATGATCTAATATCGTACATCACACATAGTACAAGGCCACCATTCAAAGGTCTCTTCGCTATGAAGACATTCCTTGCGGCACATCACCAAACACCCAGGCCAGTGGCTCTATGCTGCCCAGGTTGAACTGAGTGTCCAACATCTACGACATGACTGGTCAGCAGCCCGTTGGGCTATCATTCTCAGTAGTGGTATAGAGGCAGACTTACCGAAAAGTCTGAGAAATCCCAGTCCCCCATGAATTCAGGGGGCGTACTTAGAGCCATGTGGCTCATCCCGTCGTCCACAATTCCTTCGGGTTGCCCTTCGGCAGCCTTCTGCTCAAGTATCTTGAGGCACCTCTCCTCCCCGACTTCGGCCGTGGATATCAGTCGCAGAACCATCTCCTCCCTCTCAACCCCATCAATTAAGCATTCGATCTGCGTGTTGACCAAACTAGTAAAGATGTAGCCTTTTATATTCGTTTCTCCTCTTTCAATAGCTTTTATTGTGCAAACTTTAGCAGCATCCATGATAGACAAAAGGTCTTGCCGCAGCGGTACTGGGTTCAAGCTGTCGTCTTCTTGAAGCTGCAGCTTCAGCTCCGCAGCGATTAGCATGCCAACAAGATTGGCAGAAATGCGAAAGAATCCGGAGCCGCAGGTGACAAGTCGTGTTAAGTCGTCTGCTAGGTCCAAGGGATCGGAGGCACCTCCAGATGTTGAAGAGATTTGTATCAGGGCGTGCCAGATCTTAAGAGAGGATTCAACGACCACTTTCCTAGAGAAGGCATACGTCATGGGATTTAACAAAGGACTGAAGAAGAGGACGTGGAGTGATAATAAGAGCCTATTCATGAAGAGCTCAGCTATGCGAATCGCAAATTGTGGTGGAGGAACACCCCTTTTCGACTCCTGCTTCTGAAGACTGGCTCGCAGTATCTTATATGATGACCTCATCTGTGCATCAAGACGAAGAGCCTCTTCGTACGTGACGTGTGAACTAAGATCGTTCAAGAATTTCATGATTTTTAGGCGGATGGGGAAGGTTTCTCGGAGAGCAATTGCGACAGACGATTGCGTGAAACAGGTGTTCGGCATAGGCGAAGGGTTTTCGCCCGTTAGTTGATCGTCGTCGTAGTTCCCGGGCGGCGCCGTGTCGAAGTCTTCGAGTGATAGTAAAATAGGCCCACCAGAATTCATTGCGGTCAACAGAGCGAGCTCGAGGATCGTGTTCCAAAGCCGACGTCGCATTTCGGCGGCGAAGACAGTCCGTTTGGGTAAACATGTAGGGTCCCTATGAAGGCCCATGTGCATCGCAGCCCTGAGAATAGAGCCGAGAGATATCCATAGTGACCCCTCGTCCACCCCTACAAGATCCCGAGCGAGTACGAGCAAAAGCTGCGTTTGCAGGGACTGCACTGTGAGCCTTCGCTTGAACTCAGGCCCCGACATCCATGTATGGCCCTCGTATATCCATTGCAGCGCCGAGGGACGCAAGGAGAATGTGGTGTCGTACAACACGGCGCCAATGGCCAGCACGACTTTCAGCTGAACGAGGAAAGCTGGGTCGGGTTTCGCGCCGGGTTCCCATAGGGCTTCATAATCCCTCCTGAAACTCGGAATGTGGAGAATACGGAACACCGTCTCCATGGTCGTTAGGTAACTGTCGACAAGTTTATCCGCCACGTTTCTCGGCGGGAGGTCGGGAGTCGGTGGCGTTGGCCAAGATGGCTGACGCCGGGCCTTGATGATTCTTGCCAATGCCTTGCACTTTCGCATGAGATTGTAGGCCTTTGAGTCTTCTTGGAATGCACGAGGCTCGATCATTTCGAAGACGTCCCGGAACCACTAACATCATTTGTTGAGTATGAACCAGCAGGAGGAAGCCAATTAGGGTGGGCGACCTGGACTTACCATTACGATACCGTTGATCCAATGGCTTCTTCCAAAAAGGCGACTCTTGTGCATCACGCTCCGACTGGTGGAGTTGGAAAGGCCAGAAAGGTGGCTTTCGTGCTGAAGATGGAATTCTCCCAAGAAAGAAGAGGCTGTCTCGGTTTCCCCAGATGGGTTTGGCAAGACTTGTCTTTGGTTCGCTTGAGAGAGCTGTTCCTCGAGCTGTTTAATCCGATTCTTCATCAATTCGAGTTCTCGGACTGGTCGAACCGCCGGCGATAATAGCGCTGTCACTGGCGCCGTAACAAGTGACCCAGGAGGACGGCTGGATTCTGGAGAACCGGAGGTTGAGGGATCGTCAATAAGGGATACAGGGCTGTGAATCCTGTGATGCTCCGACTCTCGAGTTTCTCGGGGCTCAAGTGGCCTCAAGCCTTGGATTTGAGCCCCTGGCCGTTGCCGCGGAGGCTGAGAGGGGTGGTTTTCATAGATACACGATTCATTCTTGGACCGTTTGCAATTAGAGCAAGGAATTTCCCGATTGCATTTAATTTTGCGCCTCCGGCAAAGAGTGCAGGAGCTGTGTTGATCGAAGATGTCAGTCGGGATTCCAATGGGGATTGCTAGATTCGGTTTGACCTACACGGCCGGCCTCCTGCGCCGGCGCTGAGGTTCGGTCATGCCATCCATGTCCGTATAGCTCTGAATTCCTCCAACAAGGTCGACTGATGGGCACTATGATCTCCGAAGCGAACGGAAATACCGTCAAGAGAGTCTTGGGCCGAACACGAAACATCGGGGGGAACTTTGAGGGGGACGTCAGAGGCTTAAATCCGAATTGTCGGCGTTGGACCGAGTCCGGTTTGTTCTTTGATTGGCTTAATTTGCCGAGGCCGAATCGGACATCTCGAATCCTTTGACTCTTTATGCTTTCCGATCTGTGAATCACACGATGTGATTGATTTATAATTTTCAAGCGTATTTCGTATTCCCGGTCTAGGGTTTCATTCACTCTGACGCAAAATGCTTGCGTACATGTTGTCAAAACGTTGGGCTGGTCCTCTGGGCGGAGGTCTATCTCCGATGGCGAACCGATCCCGCTTCTCCGGAGCAACCGCACAACAGCGGACAGACAATCAAGACTGCAGTGTCCCTGGTTCTAGAACTTTTCTCATCAATATAAGTATTTTATCCTGTCGGTTTCCCCTTTCCGTGGCGACGTTGGAGGATACGACATGGAGATAAATAGCATCCTACTTGTGGTCGTCAGGCTCTCGGACTTCCCCTACCTCTGTTAGTCTGCGACGCTCTGCACCTACAACAAAATAGACTTTTTGTCTCTTATTCTCTATTCAGTACTCCCATCATGGCTCCCACTGACACGAAGACAACGACGATGTCCGAGAATCCTGAGGCGAAGTCTCTATACGGCAACGACCCCGAGGGCTCCCCTGCTGCGACTGAGGTTGGCGAAGAGAAGCTAGTGTCAGAACTGAGCCCGGCGCCGGATGGGGGTCTCGAAGCCTGGCTTGTTGCAACCGGCGCAGGTTTTGTCTTTTTCTGTGGTCTCGGTTTCGCCAACTCCTTTGGCGTGTTCCAGGAGTACTACATGAGCCACCAACTCAGCGAAGAATCGCCCGACAAGATCGCTTGGATCGGGTCACTTGCCGCCTTCTTACAGCTCTTCGCCGGTGCTATTGGCGGACCGCTATTCGACCAATACGGCGTCTGGGTAAGCTCTTCCCTTACTAGATGCCCTGAGAAGTCCATGTCAACTAATTATAACTCGCAGGTGATCCGCCCAGCTGCTATCATATATGTCTTCTCTATTATGATGGTCAGTCTATGCAAGCAATACTGGCAATTCATGCTTGCACAAGGCCTTTTGATGGGTACTACTATGGGCTTTATGATGTTCCCAGCCATGGCAGCGGTTTCCCAATTCTTCGACAAGAAACGCGCAGCGGCTCTGGGGATTACGATTTCCGGATCATCCATCGGCGGTATCGTTCTACCTATCGCGCTGTCCAAGATGATGAGGAGTTCTCTTGGGTTCGCATGGTCAGTGCGAATCATCGGTTTCGTCATGGTGCCTCTCTTGGTATTTGCCATCATCACGCTCAAGTCCCGCTTGCCACCACGCACTGGAAAGTTCTTCCTCGCCTCTGCCTGGAAAGAATGGACCTATGTGCTCCTCGTCGCCTCCATATTTTTCATGTTCGTTGGCATGTTTACGCCGTTGTTCTATCTCCCGACTTACGCCGTCTCCCGTGGGATGGGGGCGAACCTCGCGTCGTACATGCTTGCTATTCTCAATGGTGCATCCACGTTCGGCCGAGTCATCCCAGGTATCTTAGCAGACAAGTTCGGTCGTATGAATATGCTCGTGATTGCCGGTATTTCAAATGGTGTGGTTATATTTTGCTTCAACGAAGCCAAAACGACAGCTGGAATTGTTATGTACTCTATAGTCTTTGGCTTTTCCTCTGGAATGATCATTTCTGGAGGCTCCGCCGCTCTCACGACTTGTTCGAAGGACCCCAGAGATTTGGGAACCTACATGGGCATGGGCATTGCCGTCAGCTCTATCGCGGCTTTGATCGGGCCACCGCTCAACGGAATGCTCGTGAACCGATATCACGGCTTCTTCGAAGTTGCCATGTTTAGCGGAGCGATGTGTCTAGTTGGTGGTTTCCTCGCCGTGGCCAGCAAAAGGGTCGCAGGGAAGGGAATGTTTGCGCGGATCTAGTCTTTGCCCATTCTTTTTTTTTTTTTTTTCCTTCCTTTTTTCTTTTTCATCTTTTTATTTTTCATCCTTTTTTTTTTTTCCAACTCTTTAGAGTTCCTGTTGTAACCTGATCTCAGCTCTTCATTTTCCCCATCTCTGTTCAACGCTTCGAGTGTTGTATGAATAGATAATAGATAACCTTAGACATTATACAGCCCCCAATATGATTCCTATCCTTGTTGATGCTACATCGACCCAATCTCCTTTCATTTTTTAGGTCGCATTCTTGACGGGCTCGGAGGGGGGTCCCCCTCCCGCTCCCTGGCTTCACGGAAGTGTGCATTTTAGACTGAAACTGTCATGTAAAATTGCACAAAGACAGAAAAGCTCATGGATGCCTGATCTGGTGGCTGAAAACTGACAGGAATCAGACATGTCCCCAATCATCCGGGCCAATAATCAGTCCATGTGCGACAAATCACTGCCAGCATTTACAATTTCCGTATTACTGAACATCACCGAAAGGCATTAGCCGCCTACGGAAATATGATGAGAAGTTGGCTTCACGTCACCAATACCGGGAACTAACACGACGCATATAAAGGCGACGTTAGCCTCGACTTTCCTCCCAGACACTAGCGATGTCGCTAGACATCCTTATTATCAGCCCAAATTTAAGCTTAACATCGGGCTGTTTCTTACATCTCCTGAATACCACTTACCCTTCGGTCCAATTTCCTCTTCATCATGTCGAGCCACAAAATCACCACTTGTCTCTGGTTCAACAACAACGACGCCGAGGACGCAGCTCAGCACTACACCTCCATCTTTAACTCTGCCCCCGGAATCACCTCGTCGACCCCACCGAGCAAGATCAACCACATCCAGCGTTATCCCGATGACCCCGCGCTCTGCCACGGGTCGGAGCCCGGCTCCGTAATGGTTGCGCAATTCGACCTTCGCGGCCAGCCCTTCGTCGGACTTAATGGTGGAGACCAAGGATGGAAATTCAGTCCTGCCGTTTCCTTCCAGATCCACTGCGACAGCCAAGAGGAAGTGGACCACTTCTGGGAGAAGCTCTGTGAGGGGGGCGACCCGAGCAAGCAGGAGTGTGGCTGGCTCGCCGACAAGTTTGGAATCAGCTGGCAAGTTGTGCCGAAGGTCCTGCTGGAGTATTTGAGCTGTGGTGATCCGCAGAAGGCGGCAAGGGTTTCGGCGGAGATGTTTAAGGAGAAGAAGCTGGACATTGCGGCGCTCAAGAAGGCGTTCGATGGATGTGTCGAGTAGGCTTTGGTGACCAATTCGCAATGGGATGCTGATAGGGCACAGGCTAGAAGGTTAGGTTCTTATCATTATCTGATAATCGGAGTTCTCAACTATTATAGCACTTTCCTTAATACAAGCGCCGCGTTCGTCGTCGGAGACCAGCCCTGCTCTTGCTCCCTCCAATGGTGGGAAAATATTAACTCCCGATAATAGGAATTAAAAACCACTGTCCAGCCAGGCTGCGGTTCTACGATTCGGTGACTGTTCCCAAGGGGACTATAATCGAATCTACAGCCCTGGCACTGCCCAAGATGCTTCGATTGGCGAACGCTAGTGTCGGATTGGTGCCTCCACCCTTCCACGTTTCCTTGATCGCTCAATGACGAAATCGCCGACCGCTATTAAGATCACTTCCCAATGCTAAGGAAGGTCAGCAAGATTACATCCGGCCACAGCGCGATCTACTGCAATGCAGCTACTCCATAGGGAGAGACCTCGGATACCTCGACAAGCTAGTAACCTCAAATGCCAGATTCTCGAAGTACGTACGCGGAGATACAAGGCATATGTGGGAAGCTGGGAGGCCGGGAGAGATTCTGACATGATCTATATCAATATTGGTGGCGATGTGGTCTGTAATGAATTGCCTTCTCTGATGTGTGTATAATAAGTTGATGATTAACACAGGATTGCCATAGTCTCTGCTAGGCCTTTATAGAAGTCAGAACTATGAATGCAGTCGTCGAGCCTCGAACAGAATTCTCAATGCTTTTCCGTTTCTACAAGTGTCATTAACAGTCCAGCCCTGTCTTGGGTTCATTGCCGCCTTGGAGTCTACAAACAGTTTTGTCTCATCTGCTCTCGCCTCTCGCTTGTTTGATAAGCTCAGCTGGCATCCTGGCGCACATCAGCACATCCACCCTTTGATGGGGCAGCTTATTTTATAATAGGCACTCTATCTAACCCAAGCGCATCCTCACTCAATATCTTGAGATATAGTGGTCTGTAACGCTTGTGCCTGGTTCGTCACTCATAGGTTTGGCTGGTCGCTCACATCAGGCCCCGCAAGGAGTATGGGAGTCCGTTTGGGCTGGAGAATGCCTACGACTACAAAGCCAGCAGTCACCACCCAGTTCATTTAGGTGACTTGTTCAACCAGCGCTACAAAGTTCTTCACAAACTGGCTAGTACAGGGTATGCCAATGTATGGCTCTGCCGCAATATCTCCAGCCCCCGATATGTGGCTTTGAAGATCATAATGGCTGAGGGTTCAACACCAAATTGCCCTGAATTGCACATCTACAAGCTCATCAAATTAGGGCTTGGTCAAGAGTCAGCTGCTGAGCACTTCTGTCTCCCCTGGATCGCTTCGACATCAATGGGCCAAATGGCACTCATTACGCCTTTATCTATCCTGTCTTAGAACCCTGTATATCCAAGGTTCCTAATCTTGTGAACTTAGAGAACGAGGACATAGGTGTTCGTCTGAGGCAGCTTTGTTTCCAAGCAACTCTTGCAATGGTTGTACTTCATAAATATGGCATTTGCCATGGTGGTATGTATTTGTCTTCACATCTTCATGCTCCCCTATCTACTTTTAACCATATGCTATTTTAATACAGATTTCCGTCCTGCCAACGTCCTCCCCCGTCTGTTAAGACTTGATAGTCTTAGCGAGGACGAACTCCTTAGTATCTTGGGTACCCCCGAAACCACACCACTTATTAAATATTCTGGCGAAGCCCATGATATGCCCTCTGCTCCCCAGTACCTTGTCTATCCTATTGAATGGGAGGTTGTAGCATCAAGCGCACTTAAAGCAAGCCTTATTACAAATTCAGCTTGCATCACTGATGTCGGCGAATGTTTTGAGATGTCGAACCCGACACCTAGCCTTGGCATACCCCAGGCCAACTCCTGTCCCGAATACTGCCTAGAAGGGAAAGTTGGTGCCTCATGTGATATGTGGGCTCTAGGCTGTACGCTATTCGAAATCCGAACAGGAAAGATGCTGTTTAATACCTTTGATGATGATAAGGATGAGTACCTCTTCCTAATGGCAGCAATTCTCGGTATGCTTCCAGAGCCATGGTGATCCGAGACTTGGACAGCGCACAAAGAATGTTTTGAAGATGACACGGATGAGAATGGGCTCGTTGTGGCTGCGAGAAACACCGGTGTCGTAGTCCGCGAGACAACGCCAAGGCCACTCCGAGCTGCAATTGCTAAAGGGCTCTTCTATCAGCATCATCGCCGGCCTGGTGGCATCAGAAAAAGTATACCTGAAAAGGAGGTTGACCTCTTCGCGGACTTGGTTTCAAAATTACTTCGGTATTCTCCCTCGGAGCGTATTTCGCCTATGGAGGCATTGGAACATGAGTAGTTCAAGCTGGAGAAATCTGACGGCTGAGATTTTTTGGGGGGATATACGAGGTAATTCCCTTCCCTTTGCATGAATAGAGACATGTGTTTTTTTTAAGGCAGTTAGATTTTCAATTTTGAGCGAATACATCTCGGAATTCCCTGTATGATGGAGAATCTAGTTATCATTGGACAGCATTATTCAAGATGTTTCCACACATACTAAATAGATAATAGACAGTTCGTAAGATAATTCCTATCCTGTAAGGTACCGCGAGAGTGTACGGAACTTGCGGCGAGAATAACTCGATCAGCTGAGCCCTGTTGGAAGTGAGTCGGAGATAAAAGCTGCGAAGCCCCCGAGTCAATCTCAGAGGCAAGTTGAAGATATTTCATCAATTGAGTTTTTGGAACCTTGGTACTGAATCTTCGTGACAGAGGTCTTTCCTCGAGCTTCCTACAATATATTCTCACAACAGACCTGGTGCTGCCAAAAACGATTCGATTGGCGAACGCCAATATGGAATTGATGCTTCCACTGTTCCATGTTTCCTTGACCGTTCGATGACGAAATCGCCGGCCATGGATTGTGGACTTCGAGTGTGGAGTGATAGTCGACGGCGTCGATCGTGGGTCGTTTCTCGGGTCCGTCCTTGAATTCTTGTCCAATCCGGGCGGGGTTGCCAAGCATGGCTTCAGCATCATGACGCCATGATGCAGATGTGAACCAACAATGGGGGACAGGCGAGCCCGAGTTCGAGTTTTCAAGAAAGCAGACATGGCATCTGCGATATCAGGAGATAAAGCGGCGGGTTCCGGGACAATGGACATTTATATATTCTTGATTCTTGATTCTTGATTCCTTTCCAGTCCTGGTCCTGTCAACTGCAAGTAATACTTTGGTTTTCATGCTTCACAATTTGGCCAAATTCACGATTTTCCCCAACACTCGCCACTTCCATTATCGAGCTGTTTCAAACATCATCCGATCCGACTTACTAGCCTCGAATCCCGATATCTTCTTTCAAGAAAGAAGGAGATACCCAAAGCAAAGAGGAAAAAAAAGAATAAATCCTCTACACGAGATGCCCGCTTTACCGACTTCCACGATTCCTCAAGACGCCACGGCCGTCCTCCCTCGCGAAGAAACAGTAACAGTAACGATCGTCGCTCAACCTATATATGACGACAGAAATGATATGAGCGGAGGTGTCATTGCTGGGATCGTCATCAGTTCCATTTTCGGGTTCATCCTGATCTGCTGGATCATATGGGTCCTCACAAGACGGCGCCTACCACCGGACGACGAGTACTACTATCACGAAGAGAGGTCTCCTCACGGCCACCACCACCACCACCATCACCACGGCAGAGGCCGAAGTAGGAGCACCACTATAAGAGTGCGGGCCCCGAGTCAGGTCTATATGAGTGAGGCTCGGCGCTCCAGCCACGGGAGTCGGAGCCCTCATCTCTGATAACGGCTAGGAGTGAAACAAAACTTGGCATCAACATATATATTATGATTCACGTGAAATGATCAGAAGCAACATCCGGAGGATATCGCCGCTCTTTAATTTTGCGCTACGGAGCATTGGATTGACCACCCACATGGGCTCTTATCATTTGATTCTTTGGCAGTTTTTTCACTCTCATGGGTTGTGTCTGGTTCTTACGCAGGCTGGGAGACGGATGGGGATTTGTGTAACGACTTTGGGACTGATGGGTCGGCGCACAATGTTCTGATAGATCTTAATGATTAGGAGTATAGATGTATATTTGAATAGACTTTTTGTCCCATGGCAATCTACAGACTCCCTTGAAAATAAACAACTTGTATTATTACGAATGAGGCATGAGTCCTTAGTCCTTTTGACAGATGGACGCCTCTTGTTGTCCTTAATGCGTTTCCCCCTTTCCACGCATTAATAGTTGATGTATCTATCACTAGTACTGGAAGCGCCATCGTGGATCAGAATCTCCTCGCCAATCCTCCAAGTCCCCGACAGCTTTAACCTCCTCTGCGATCTCTGCACGACGCTCGTTTTCTTTCTTCAACATACGCCAGAGCAAACCTGCGACGACGATATGGGCCGCGAGGTAGCCCAGCGCAAACGAATGCCCCACAATATACCGGGGCCCATCTCCCGCGCGATACAGCTGGGTTCCCAGCACCGCCCCGAGGTTACCGATACTGATCTGCATAGCATTCCCCACAGCCCTCTTAGTCTGCCCTGAGATGTTGATGGCGGGCCAGGAGAGGACCAGCGCCACGGCGGGGAAGATGCCTCCGGCAGCGAAAAATGTACCTAGATACGAAACGCCCGGTCGTCCCACAGGATCGGTGTTGGAAAGCAGGATTGCGTAGCCGATGATGGCGAACAAGGCGGAACCCATGATGAAAGGCGCACGGCGGCCTACTCTTTCGGATACGACGGCTGTCGTGAGGGTTGTGATGAAGGCGAATGCATAAGGGGGGACAGTTAGGAGCTGCGCAATAGCTGCTTTGTAGCCGAGATTGTTGATGATTGTGGGCTACGCAGTATAGTTGTCAGAAAAGTCTGGTGGCATATGGTGTAGGCCACGCTCAAGACTGGCGGAACTTACCAAGAAAAGAGAGAATGTGTATAGAGGCAGACTGGTGGTGTGGAAACCGAAGCCATAGAGCCAGCACTTGGGATCCTTGAGAGCCTCGACGACACTTGCCCAAGTAAATTTCTCGTCGAGTGTGGCGTCGCTGTCCGAAGCAAGGCGTGCACGAATGAATTCCCGCTCCTTGTCATTGACAAATGTCGCGGTATCGGGGTAGTTCTGAATAAACCAGTAGGCCCCAATCGCGACCAAAACTGTCAAAATGCCCTCCTGTACGGTGATCCGTTAGCGAAGACCATTCTCAACAACGGCGCCGTCGGAGTGCGGCGACGGTAGCATACCAAGATGAAGATCCACCTCCAGCCATTATCCCAAACCACGCGCATGTGCCCAATTCCATACGCGAGCAGACCGCCGAAAGCGCCGGCCAGAGCTGCACCGGAAAAGAAGAGCGAGATGCGGTATTGTCGTTCACGCCGCTTGTACCACATGGAGAAGTAGTATACCACACCGGGAAAGAGTCCACTCTCGGTGACGCCGAGGAAGAAACGGGAGACGAGGAAGCCAGGAAAGCTGGTGACCACACCCATCAGAGTGGCGACGATTCCCCATGCCACTGTTAGTGTTGGTAACCAAATTCTTGGTGTCGTTTTCTTCAAGATGATGTTGCATGGAATCTTCAAAATTAAGCTAGTTTAGTACGGTGTGTGAAGTATCGTTTGCGACGTGATGCGATGACCAGAACAATACAACATACCTCAAACAGCACATAGCCGACAAAGTAAACGGTCAGACCCGTCAAATACTCATTTCCAGCTATCACAGTTTTGTTAGGCGGTTGTTTTCATGCATATCGAACTCGGCGGGTAGGGGTTCTACGTACTCATATGTACATCCGTAGTCAGACCCTCGATTCTTGCGTTTCCCACTGTTCGCGTTCGTGTCAGAATCAACATCATGGGAAAGTGGGTCGGGGATACCATACCATTGGATCGATCGAGGAACGAGAGGAGGTAGAGCAAACCCACGGCTGGTAGGAGATTGCCGTCCAACTTACGCAGGAGGGCTCTCTCGTTGATCTCCGGGGAAACTTCACCTGCATCTGAGCTGACCTCGTGCAAGTTCTTCTCAGACAAAGCTGCCTTCTCGGGCAAAGTTTCGCCTTCGTTGGTCGCCATAAGCTCTCAGTTCTAACAGACAGTTTTTGAGCGCTGCAGTAAATGTTCAAGAGTTGTAGAATCTAGGATCAGCGTCTGGAAACACAAGAGCGCACAGGCACAGCGATCTCAAACAACTACTGGTTCTGCTCATTATATAAAGACCAGCAACAGCCTGTGTGGTTTACTCTACTCCGCCCAGACGTTGCTCTCGGCCGTGGAGAAAAGTTGAACCCGGTGTAGCATGGACGATAGCGCCATCGCCGACCCTGGAAAGTGCCCCGGCCTTCGTGGGGTAACGCCTCAAACGTTCTCGAATGACAATAGCCATCGATGACTAGGGCACACCACTCTCTCGGCATTTAGGAGCCGTTTTGGGAGATGCATGTGGAGGGCGCTACAGGTAACTGGTCTTGGACGTCTTGGCCCGGGGCCCCAGGCACCCCCACTGAGGCACCATCGCAGGACCCCAGTACGTCGGTGCTAGCCAACGTCAAATCTCAAATCGCTGACTTATTATCGATGGCATCATCTCGCGACCGTGGGATATGTTGGTGTCCCACGCGGATGGGACTCCGGTTTCCTGGGGATACGCAGTCATGGTCCAATCAGAACTGCGGGTTCGACAATCGCGACATTCTGGGGCATCAATGGCGACATCAACTTCCTGCAACGTCTGCCACCGCGAATGAATGCCGCATCACCAGTTGAGTAATCAATTCGTCCTTTTCTGGAAAGTTTCGTTAGTGGAGACTGCGTCCAACGGTCGCTCCATGAGATGTAGACTGGGCTCTAACTCCAAGGGACAGCCTGTGCTATTTCCCGAAGCAAGTGCCGCGTTTCACGAGCCAAGAAAGAGCAGAGGTCCCCGTACAATATTCCCTAAAAGAAGCAGCTTTATCATATGGCGAAAAATGGGTATTCGTAAGTGGCCATAGAAATATCTATAGCAGCAATGTTCCGCCGAAGTCGTTACGTTTCGCTCCAAGCATTAGGTTCTCCGTCCTTGTTGTCAGTGCCTCTCTGTTAAACATCAATGTTATCTATTTCGTCCTGACCAGCAGCATTGATTCTAGACTTCGGAGACTAAACTTCAGCGTGCGGGAGCTAAGGTTAGCCAAGTTTGCCGACTTTGAAGTAAACATCCGTGATAGCGCGGGGCCTAGTCCGTCTCGCCTCGGGAGGCTCAAAGGTCAGTCGGTGTGTGGACCATGGACCATGGGCCATGGTCACAAATCTCCACTCTCTCCTTGGTTCCTCCAATTTGAATGGCGTCCTCCCATGGTCTGTCTTGTCTCTTGTCCTCGAATCCTCATGTTCCACAGCCCCATGAGATACGACATGGGTAAAGGGTTTTCCACGGATTTTGCACGGGCCTTCCTCGCTTGAGCTTAGTCAGATCGCTAATTTCCAGGAGAAAAAGGCTAAAGTCAGGCTAAATCTATTTGCAACACCAGCCACATGCTTGCCTGCGCCTCCAGAATTCAGATCAATGCTCTCACAACCAATCTAAGCTGTATGACCGAGGGAGGCACAGCAAAGGCACAGCCCGGCAAAGGCGCAGCCCGGCAAAGGCACAGCAACAGCACAGCAAAGCGATGGAACGATTGGCCAATTGACCGCATTTCGGTGGCCCTCTTTCCTTTTGCTCGTCCGACTGCAATTTAAAATCTGAATCCTTCGGTCTTTACGAAGTTCGAAGCAGTTTACATCTCCCTGCGCCAGCACGCATCTGGCATCTCCCCCGCAATCTCTCTTCTTGTCGTCACATCTCAGTTTCCTTCCAGTGAATCCAATCCGATGTGAAGCTGTAATATAAATACCTCCCTAAGTCGGCCGTCCCAAAGCATAGGCTTGTTCCTGTCCTCGCTCCTGGAGATGCGTAATCATTGAACACTGAATGAACACCATTAGTTTGGCCACGAAAGATCAATACATCACATATTCTGAATAATTACGATGCTCGGTATGCATGTTGAGACGGCTCTCCCAGTTCTCTTAGCCACAGCGGGCTTTCTCATCTCGCCAGCTGTGGCTCAAAGCGATGAGCATCTTGAGACATTCTTTCTTCCAGACTCAGAACCACGTTCCCTCGAGGCATCTGTTATAGCCATCGAGTCCGTTTCCGGGACCTTGGTAACTTCACTTCAATTGGCATGTCCTACTGCGCGTTCCCCGGAAAACGACGCGTGTCGCGAAGCTGGCATCTACCCTGCCCAGGTGTACCACACCAGAGGGTCCATTTGGGGAGGAACGACGACGTACCCGGCCGACGGCAGTACTACTACCTGGGAATGCGAGTTGGGCGGCAGCCCGGGCTCGCCAGAGGGTATCGACGCCGCGTGCTCCAAGAGGATCGAGCGAAGCGGTAGCGTACAGACGGAGTCGACTTCATTCGGCAACTGCTACTGCATTGCGCACCAACTCCCGATAGTCGTGACGGCTAATGCCGACTTGATTGATTACGTTCCATTTACTCCGTACACTGGAAAGGACGGCGCGGTCACGGTTCCCGACGCCTCTTGGTTAAACGATGAATACAGCCAAGAGCTCTCGACTTTCGGCTGCCCTGCTAGCGAAACAACCATGTGGGCGGGTGCGATAGCCACCGCTGCGACGACGAGCGTCAAACCGGGATCGAATCCAACAACACCTACTTCTAGTACGGAAACAAGCCCGTCTACCGAAAATGCAGGGATGAGGGGGGTTGGGGGGTTCTCTGGTTCGACTTGGCTAGTGCTTGTGATCTCATGCCTTTCGTCAATTCTTGTGTGAATCGCTAGCATGGTTCTCTTCGGGATGCCCGAAAAAGAAGAAGATTTTTCTAAATGGTCCTTGAGGCTGTATAATAGATACCTATCATAATTTCTAGTCGCCGTGGGCGCTGATCATACTTGATCTAAGTAACTCTACTAATTCTACCATCACCTGTTTCCACTACCCATAAATGAGAGGAGGACCTGAATCCGCACAATGAATCCATGTGAAAGTGACAGTCTCCTAGCCACCAGGAAGGGCAAGGGGAAAGGGGAACACCACCTAATAACACCTGGCACTGCCACCTACATTGATAATTGCAATTACAGACACCTCCATCCCAAGCGAAAGCCCATAGCATTGGCAGACGGTCATTAGAACTCCGTTGTCCAAACGCTGGAATTCGGCTTCTATAGGGACAAAGGACGATTCCAAAGTCAAAGGCAGAGAACGGACGCGGTGATGGAGGTGATATTGTGTATATATTGATATGCATTCTGGTCTCCATTTAATACGGCCATGCTTAGACCAGCTGGGGACAGAAGAGGTAGAGTACTGAAACCGCGAAAGTATTAGGCCGCTCCCCAAGTAAATGTCATCATGGATTTGGGGGTGGCTTATAGATTCGGGGGCCGAAGAGTCGACTTTCAGATCCTTCCTGTGGAGTCTTCGCCGTGTAGATTTATTGGCTTTGGGGGGACAGAGATTCCCCGAGAAAATTGGGTGGCGTTCAGCGGCTATTTTGGTGCTAAGTTTTAACCGCCAGCCAAGTCGCTGATAGTTTGGTGGATGCCAGTACGCTTAAGTCAATGCTGGGTCCAACCCTTCACTTTCTAGCCGAAACTCGTCGATTTGCTGGAAAGGAGGTCCGGGGAAGGCAGATGACCAGGTGCGACCAGCGGACTCCGCGTTGTCTTGAAGCGGGAGCGGCCCTCGTCTGAAGGTGGGATCCACAACTTGGTTCAATCTTGTGATGTCGGGGATGTGGGGGCCAAGAGCGGACCAGCTCGCCTGGTGCCCGTCCTATAATTGGTTAGGGCTATGTTGCTCCAAGATGAACAGATATGATCTTCACCTCGCCGACGGCCCTACAATGTAGCTGGGTTACTGCCCAGGATTTTCTGAAGATCACGGTTCCTAGAATGTCAGCGGCAGTGAGAAATGGAATTTACAAACCACCTCTTTTTCCCCTTTCGATCCCGCGTCCTCCAGTTGGACAGGTTTCTTGCTGCGCCCCAGTTCAAGCTTAGCCGTCCGGCTCTAAAACTGTCCGCTGACATAAAACACTATCTTTAGACGGCCGCGCTGCAACTGCGCCGAGGCTGATAGCACACGTTGGGGGCCGCGCATGCAGTCCATTCCTGTCATTCTATTGATAGTTTGGAGAAAGGTGTGTGGGATATTTTCATGAGATGGATGGCATCAGCCAGACAGCCTTACATTGAAAGACGGAAGGAGATTGGGAATTCTAGATTTCTAAAACAACAGGTATGTCCTGTCTATAAAGTGATCGTGTCCACCGCAGGAAATCAAGCATCTTGAAACGCAGTTCCTTATTCGCCTCACTTTTCTCCATGGTCACATTCCTATATCTATCTACTAAGGAGACCTCTATTTTATTCACTATATCCAAAATGCAGTACTTCACTGTCTTCCTTGCTGCTCTCGCCGCCTCCGGTGCCATGGCCATCCCCCAATCCAAAATTAATAGGGACCGGTCCGTCGAGGTCATCCTCCGCGGCGCCGAGGTCACAGACAAGTCCATCCGTTTCCGCCGTGAACCTCGCAACGACCCTGTCTCCAGCACTTCCATTGCCCAGGGTCCCTATAATGAAGTCGAGCTCGTCCTCGGCGACGATGTCCGCAATGAGGATCTCCGCTGCCAGATCCTCGACGATGAAGACGAGCCCATTGTCGTTCTCCGCGGTGGCAACACCGACATCACCTTCTCTGATGGAGGGAAGGGCCCTTGGAAGTTCCGAACGTCTTCTCTTGTCAGAAAGCTCACCTGTGACCAGGACTTCACCAAGATCGAGCCCACCGATCCACGTCTTCAAGTCAGCGTTCTCCTCCAGGATCAGTCCACCGAGACGGGTATCAGGCGCACCCTCTCCGGCGTTGTCGAGAACTCTGTCGACGTTAAGGAAACGGTAGATTTTGAGACCGTCGTTCTCGATATCACTGGTGACCTTGTCGACCCTGCTCTCCAGTGCAAGCTCCTTGGTGCTGGTAGCCAGGCCGAGCTCTCCATCCCTGAGGCCCGAGACATCATCGTCGCCCGCGACGCCAACACCACAACCACTTTCTCTGATGGCGACATCAACCCGCCCGAGTGGACCCTCCAGCCCGCACAACGGGTCAGTCAGATCGTCTGTAGCCCCGAGTTCCAGAACGCCAAGACTGATATAGGTGGACCTAACTGAGTATGGAAGTGGAACAATACAGTGTGGTACGGTGGTTGGTTTGTGCATTCACGCGATGGTTGACGGGTTTGGGAGGTATTGATTTACGCATGGGTATCTATTTTCGCTCTGTCCTTATATAATCTTTAAACCAGCCAGCATCTTAACCTTAACCTGTCGAAACATTATTATGCTCCACGTACCCACCTGTGCCGCCCACCCTTCCAAAGTAACCACCTTCACGGAACCCTATCGAGCATCGACACAGCCACTCAGGACCCGAAGTAGACCCAGCCATCGGAATGTATCCTTCACTCTCTAACATCAAGAGCGTATTAGAGGGCCACGGTATATATCAATGATGAGGACACAAATAAATATACACTTCTGTCTTCAGGCTGCAGGCAACATCTAGTCAAGTGCACACTGGTTTTCACTTGAAGCCAGCTGGGAATGACGACTCGACCCTGTCAAGCTCTGTGTACAACAATCATATCCCCGTTTCAAAGTCCTGCAGAGTGAAGGTGTCCTAGGTTCACAAACCCGACATGCAACTCTCTTATGGTTTTAATTACACTTGTTACATGTGGCAGCCATAACTGAGTTAATTTGAACTAGTGAACCGGCCGCACAGCTTGGTCGCCCCTGCCCAAAGCTGAAGCGTATCTGCTCAGCTCCGAAGATGTGAATACATGATGATTATAGTTCTGGGGTACTTAGATTTAAGGTTATTTTATATCTGATGTCAGATAGCTAATTAGCACCTCATAAGCGTAGTTAGCAAGACTTAAATACGAACCTACTACTAGTCAACCTTGATTCCGCATCTGACCTTATATCACTCGGACGGAGTGCAGAAAGTGATAGTCTCCTGATTCACACTACCGATACGGTAGCCATGGGCATGTGGTTCTCTAATTCATGTCTCCTGCTACCCATTGTGCCTGTGCAGGAGTGAACTCCTCACATTCTTGGTCTTCCATCCATATGCCGGCCGGTAATGTTCGGCGACCGGCACACCAACATGATTACGGCTAAACTACCACAATTCAATATAACAAATCTGATTGATGCTCTTCAGCGGTGCATTGAAGGCTACCCTTACTCACCCAACTTCCTAGGAATTTGTTCCGAAACATTGAATCTGGGTATAAGGTCCCGTACGTCGGCTGTATAATAGCTTCTTAAGCGGAAATTATGAGCTTGAGGCAAAACTCGGAAGCTCCCCGCATTTTCGGCTCTCATATTCTTGCTGCAAGTAGAAAAGAAGACCATGGCCTTGGATGTACCAAGAACGCAAAATATTCTCCGAGTCACTTACACGACCTTGATTGAGTCGAAAGGCCAGCGATGATTTATTCCACCTTATTAGCGTGCGCAAGTTTCGCCTCCGCAGTCTCTGCCGCCTGTGATAGAGCTTTGCTGAAGGAGGCCACAGCAGCGTATGTGAAGGCGCAGGCTGCAGGAGATCCGAGCCTGCTTCCTCTCGCGGACGATGTCAAATACATTGAAAATGACGAGCCTGTCGACATCAAGTCGGGCGTTCTGAGCAAAGCCGTCACTATCGACTTCGACCGGAGCATCCATGATAGTACCGAGTGTATCGCGTTTACGGAGCTGTCGGCGGCTACGAACAAGGATCCATACGTCATCGATACCCGGCTAGTCTTCACTGGCGACAAGATAACCTCCATCGAAACCATTCTTGCGAAGACTGGCGACTGGGCATTCAACGCTGCGGGGCAGCTCTCCTGGGCCAAGCAAGAGAAGTGGGATCCCATCCCAGAGGACCAGCGGGACACCCGCGAGGTTATCAAGGCAGCCGGCGATGCATACCTCGATAGCTGGGGAGATGGAAAAGTCAGCGTGCCCTATGGTACACCATGCGCGCGGCTCGAGGGTGGCTCGTACACGGGCCAGTCGAATCCGAACGGCAACACATGCAAAATGCCCCAGTTCCCTCAACCGTTCAAAATCGAGAATCGCCGCTACGTCATCGACGAGGAACTGGGCGCTGTCGATATCTTTAACGATTTCCCGTTCATCGACACTACACGACCCGATGGTACACCAAGCACCAATTTTATTAGGGTTGAGGGAGGAAAAATCCGTTACATCCATGAGACTACCGTCTGTGCAACTCGGAATTGCGGGAGGTGAATCCTGAGTTGGGAATAAGTGTGCTTTCTTTGCGTTTCCTTCAATATCGTCGCTAGTTCTTTGTTTTATTAACCTGCACGCGCGTGTGAGCTTCAGCAGTCCACATATAGCTGGAATACATCGTCCTTTATGCTTGGGCTGTACTCTCGATATTAACCGCCGTTGATAATGGCCAATACAGCGTTGAGGTCCATGTAAGAGGCTGTTAGAACACATCCGAGAGAAGACATGAACCCGCCCATTCCCGTAGAGAATGTAGAAACCGGTTTAAATACCGCTTTATCAATCTAAGGCAGTACGTACGACCATTCCTAGTGGAAAGCTCGGGATCCCGTCCGCTCTCCCATAGATAAGCCACTAAGGGCCGGATTAGTAGTTGGGTCGGTGACGACCAGCGAATCCCTGGTGTTGTACGTTTCTTCTTTTCTTTTTATCTCTTTTTTCCTTCTCGTTTTTTCTGCTAATTCTATTTTACCAATTTTTGTATTCCTTTGTTGTCCTGCGAAGCAAAGGATGCCTCAGATTTACTCAAGAGTATATTGCGGAACCTCGAGTTCGGCTCCATGTGTATAGGCACATCCTTCTACTAGCCAATATCAGTTTCGGTACTTCATCCTCCGAGCTAGGCAATGCGGGTCGCGTTAATTCTCTATCTAGCACATGCATAAAGCTAGGACAGAGAGGGAGGGGAAGTCGTTCGGCAATTTCGATCGCTCCCAATCATCGTTCACGCACTCAGTCTCCTCCGTAAGGTGACAGAAGTCTTTCATTTTATCCCAAAGAGGGTAGAATCGACGAACACCAAATAAGGAGCAGGATTATTTCTCTGACGGCAAATGGACCACACTTCCGCTATTCTCGGCCTTCTGTTTGCGTTTACCATGTCGTGTCACCTCCGCGGGAGCTCCGTGGGCTAGACTGCCAATAAGGTTGTGGATCTAGAGCTTAGCAATATGCTTGTCTCAGTTTTCCTCGATATTGCAATCTTTGCTCCCGGATCCCCAAAGACGATATGGCCCTCAGGATGGACACTACAGCGTCAGAGGTTCCCCAGGCCTCTCGCATGGGATCTTGTCGGAGATATTTCACTCTCGAGAGCTGTGGCCCACACTAAAATTTCGAAAGTGTTGCCCGGAATGAAGTCAGGGTTACCCTCACCGCCGCTATTTCTTTTACGTAGTTGCTAGAGTTGGCCGTCGGTGTGCGGTCATGTTAACCTTTTCGCGCCGAGAACGATCCCGTTTCTTGGCCTGGGAGTCCCTGGTATTGCTGGCTTGGCAGTTCATAAAATCTAGGATTGGCTGCGACTCTTCGGGATCAAGCCAAGCCTCCTATTCATTTAAACGGATGAGATGTACAAGGCTAAGATTGGCGTCGTGTTAACAGGAATCAAGCCGCTATTAAGTTCATTATTATGTCGGTAACCTACCTATACAGCTTCAATCTCAAGATGGTGGCCCCGGCGGATCACGGGTGAACAGAATGATGGCTCATGATTGTTACAGATGCAGCGTTGAATTGGTGCTGTATCCAACTCTGGAGGCTCTTCATTTACATGTATCAGGCGGCTCAAATCCTACGCGACGATGCATACTACCTGATACTACCCGCCAAGAAAGCCCACCAGCGTCGCCCCAAGAAGCCGCCTGTGACTTACTATCAGGAGCCAACCTTGGCTGACCGACCATAACATCTTCGAGGAACTTGAGACCACCCCTTACTATAACAACGCCGCTCCCCACAGCAAAAATGATATCATATCCACCACTTTCACGAGCATTCAACACGCAGTTCAGGGTTCCATCCCAAGTCTGCCATTTGCTCAAGGCAAAAAAATGACGGCGGGCTTGGGCTCTGGGATGTAGGACACGGGGCCCCTGAGCTGAAGTTGAGACTGATATGAGCTCGGTGGTACAGACCCACAGGTTCGCATCAAGAAATACCAGCGTTGACGCTCCGATGAAACCCAAGATACTGAAGACTGCAGGACAAACGGCCTCAACATCAGGTTGATTTAACGATGTTGCGACACGGGGTCGTGATTTTGGATTGAACGCCGCTGAGGGAAAGACGGTGAGGCATGGTGGCCTAGACTTATTTGATCTCTGGTATTCGAGGACGACCCCAGGTCTCACATGATACGTTGTCTCCATGCGATGGACAGGGACGGAACGGGGAAGAAACATGAGTTCTGACTTTCTCAGAGTTCTGGAGCGATCAAGCCTGATGCCATTACCCTTTGTTTTTTCCTCCCCAGTCATCCATTCAAATATGCGGACTGTGTCCCCAATCACCACAACGAACCAGGCCAGATTGTCTGGGTGTTGAAATGCAGACCGTTGTGGGTTATAACCTTTTCCGGCATCCCCGCTCGGTAACGAAAGGGGTATTTTATAGTTAGTTTTTTGGGGCTCCTTGTGCGCATCTGGCAGCTGTATCTTCCACAGCTCTTCTCTGTGATGACCCCTAACCAAAAGCCTTTCGCCGCAATGGTTAGGTAGTAACTGGACGATGGCAGAGCGGAACCGACGCCGGAACACGATCCTTGCCGGTTCGAGTTCTGGTAGGGAGGTTCCGTTGCTCCTCGTATCAGACAGGCCATCAGCAGGAAAACAAAGGTCCACCACAAAGACACTGGATCCTAGATCCGCTGATGCGATTATTGTTCCCGATGGCCCCGACCTAATAATAGTAACGAAGACGACTGAAGCGCATTTCCCATGTTTGTATAGGATGCCGACCTCTCTGCCATCTGATGCAGAGAAAAGCACAACGTCACCATCACGTCTCCCTGCAACAATCCAGCGACCATCTGGCGATGTAATGATGGGAGCACTGATAATTGGAGACCACAATCCGCTAGTGGTAGATCTAGAAATTGCCGTCGACGCTGGCATAGGTGCTCTGACCCGACTTTGTGTTTCGGTGAAGACCGCTGGTGCCCACACATAGCAGCGTTGTTTCCGCAGATAAAGAATGCGAAGGCCATCGGAACTGAACGTCAGACCACTAAAGTGGCCCTCAGAAATGTCAATACTGTGGAATGGCATTAATGTTCTCTCTCTAGAGAGGCCTTCAAAACTGAAAAGCTGGATACTTCCCGTATGGCAGGCCACAGCTAGATACCGTCCGTTCGGCGACCAAGCAATTTTGCTGGCAATTACATTCTTTCTAGTCGTGACGTGGTATTTTGTTTCATAATCAAAGATGCACAGATCGCCGTGCTGATATGCAACAGCCAGGACTGGGATGCTCGGCGTTGGGTTGAAGGCCATGTCGTCAATTCCGTTATTAGCCACGACATCAAAGCTTGCTACCGGCCGTAGTTCTCCAATATCCAAGACCACAACTGGACAAGTTCGAGCGCCTATTGCCAGTAGCATTTCATCTCCTGCAGTCATAAATGCAATGATACTGGGCTGCGGGTATTGTGTAAGGATAGTCGTTCGGTCAGTGTTGCGCCTATCTCCATCACCGCCACGCCAGGAGATTAAATCTTGTGTGCCATCCCGTATGTCCCATTTCATTAAAAGATCTGACTCAAATGCGCAGAGTAGCTCATGAGGACTAATGAAATCAAGGCAGTGAGACTCTGACTCAAGGTTTGTAGAAGAAATTGGAGCCCCAGAGCAAACCTCCCAAGCCGTGAGCTTTCGGGAGCCTGAGGACACCAAATACCTGTCGTCTTCGCTGAACTCCAGAATTTTGACAGTCTCGGAATGCTCCACTGTCAATACAGCCTTCGTAGAGTTGGACTTAAAAATCGAGATGTGGCCTGTCGAAAGTCCCACAGCGAAGTAGTCCGTGCCGTATGTGAAGGCACTAGTCCAGCCGGAAGGGAAGTCTAGTTGCACGATTGAGTCATCCCAATACTTGGAAGAGGCGCCTTTCACGATGAGCGGGAAAGATGTCCGATTCCCAAGTGAAAATGACTTCGCTATTTGAGATTCCGAGGGACAGAGAGTGGGGATCAAACAATGGATGGCAGAAGGACAAGCAAGCAACTGAGAGTGAAAGTCGGTCACGGTATACCGAATGGTACCCGCCCACTCTCGTACCAATCCTGACAGTGGATGCGGCGGGCTCGAGTCAGACTCTGAACAGCCTGTTAGATAGTCCTCAATATTTGTTGCGGCTCGCAAGATATTCTCCAGATTTCCGCTTCGGGATAGGTGTTCAATCCAGAAGAGTACACTAGTTGTGCCGAAAAAATTGCCCAATGCGTCCATTAATGCATTGTCTCCTGGATGGGAACGAGAAATGTGATATGAAAAGCAAGCAGTCGCGTAGCTCACTAAGCCCCTGTCTTCCTTAGTCAAAGGTTTAGAAAAGCCTCGTCCTCCTTTCTCACCACTCAGGCTAGTTTCGGGGAGTCTCAGAACTTTAGGCGAGAGGTACTGAAGAAGAATAGTGGCTATGCGGCCATGAGTTCGGCTCTCCCCAACTGCCAACTCCGATGGGGCAGCATCAGACAAGAGAAAGTCGCGTACGGAGCTGTGGATCATGTGAACTAGGTCATTAGAATCCACGAAAAGTAGATGGCCGCAAATATCCGGTATAGACTTCTCTACAGCCAGCAAAGTTTGGCCAAGCTCGAGCTTGACAGCGGATTTTATTTCGTCCAAAGAGAGTGGCCGTGAGGCTAGAGAAACCCAACTTAATATCGTTTTGGCCAAGCTAGCTCTGACTTTGTGGGCTGCGATAGACCGTGTTATCTCGGAGTGGACGCCATAGAGACCGACTGAAACTTCACTTAGAATCTCGTCTATAGCCTCCACTGACCAAGTATGTTCCAAGCGTTCAAGAACGAGCTTGATCCATAAAAACGAGCCTGAGGAGCTGCGGATAATTTTCTGAGCCAACAACTCGCGATCATCCGCACTTTCGAAACGGACCAGTTTATTGTCCAAGAACAGCTTCATATCCGAAGCTGTATCGGTCTCCGATAACGTGTATAGATGAACTCGCGGCTTAAGAGAGGACAAGCCGTGTTTAATCTCCTCTGACGGGCGACTAGTCGCGAAGAGGTGGACTGTAGGTGGAAGTTGCACAAAAAGGTCCTTGGCAAAGAGATCTCGGAAATCCAAGCAGTGGTTAACATCATCGAATATCCAGAAATGATCCTTAATAGACGGTTCTTTGAAAATCCCATCAGCGAAGAGGCATTTCCAGACACTTAAACAGTTGCTTTGTCCCAAGATACAGTGCTAGCTACTACTGTTTTGAGCTGAGAGGCAACTAAGTTGTCTTGCATAGCTATTTGCAGAGCGATAGATCGAAGGCAGTAGCTTAGAGTTGAAGTCTCATTCGTTGACTTGAAGAAGTAATGTTGCAGCGCCTGCCCATAGACGCCAGTGTTCCGGCCACATGGTTCGATAACACGAATCTGCCAGTTGTGGACCTTCCCATCATCCAAAAAATGTTCTGTCCCTTAGTAGAACTCCATGACTCGAAATTTGGCGTCTCGTGAACCAGTTGCAAGTTTCCGGTGCTTTACGTTTCTCAAGTCTTTCCAGGTTATGATCGTGATCTACCCCGATATCTAGAAATTCTCTTAAGCTGGATAGGTCGGGAGCCGGTGGAGGATCCGTTACCAATTCGACAGCCGCGCCTAAAGCATTCCGTAGCATGATATAGTTTGGGTCTTCTGGGCTCTCGAACTTGCACACATGACGATGATCAGCTTCCATTGCCGCAATTTCCTCGTTATCATAACCCAAGGTTGAGGAGTGCTTGTCAACCACAAGCTTATTAAACAACCCGGCCTTCATGGGAAGAGTCTCGTAGAATGACCACAATCTGAGCCTCGGTGCATAATGGCGAAAGGCATCGTTAATCAACGACAGCATTGTCGAATCCGGGGTGAGATCAGAGACGAAGGGTTTCTTTGCCCAGGCCACCAGGAGTATATTTTTCAATATTCCAGCCAAGTCTGATCCATGGTGGGGAGTTCCTAGGAAAATCATGGAGTGTATTCGATTGGCAAGGCGCTGATGGAGTTCGCTTTGTCGAGCAAGGATATATGTTTGCTTCGCGACGCATCCGCCCATACTATGCCCAACAAGGATGATACGGCTAGTATCCTTTCTAATGATGGGTTCGTTCTGTAAGGAGCTCAACAGAGACAGAGCAAAATCATGGATATCCAAAACACTCTGAGCTTTCTTGTCCCAGTCCGCATTATAACCAAACGTGTGAATCCTTGAACTGGCAATAAATATCGGATCTGCTGGCAGCCATGACTGAGGCCAAAAATGATATCTATCCTCAGAATACGCCCAGGTCTTACGACTTCCTCCGCCAAGACCATGAATAAAGATGATGTCTACCTTTACAGACGGACTCGGGGCATGGAGTGTCACTAATCCTAGAGGCCCTTTCTTGTTCTTAGATAGATGGAGACGTGATACATTTCTTCTAGCAGAGAAGAATCTGGCTGATTTGGTCCACGAAAGAAATGACCTGAAAGACCCTCGACGGTCCTGTCAACACAAATTTGGTTAGAAGCCTTACAAAGAGTAGATATGTTATATTCCCCTCAGGGTGCAAGTGAAACACATACCTGGTCCATGTGTGCAAGGTATTGTCTGTTGACCGAGCAATATTATCAAGACAGTGCTACACCTCGGGCTTCGATCGAAGTTGGAGGCGGGGAACAGTTTCTAGAACGTGGCGCCTGGCTGCCTGGGCAATGTAATGTGGGCATGCAATTGGCTGCGGTTCATGGAATTGCAGCTCAACACTGCCACAAATTGCTGACAGATGATGAGAGCTCATGACAAGATCTACAATTTGTTGAAACCATGGAGGTTCTACTGCCATGCTTTCTTGTTGTGTAATGCGATGCTCCACGTCGTTTCAAATCGGCAGACGAGATCAATGCACAAGATGAACGGCAGTCTAAGAAAATTGATCGATGCTAATGTGAGAAGCACACTATCCTTGGTCGCGACTCACAACCACCATCCTATCAATGATAAACTCACCTATATAGGTTGCAGAAAAAGGAAAATGATTCGAAAATGAGGAAAAAAGGAAAAAAATAAAAAAAAAAAAAAAAAAAAAAAAAAAAAAAAAAAAAAAAAAAAAAAAAAAAAAAGAGGGGGGGAATTAGTCCATTCCGCCATTCCGCCTTTTCGCCATTCCCATCCCTCCCAGTGGCTTGGTGCCGCTGAACCCGAAGGGCTTGACTTCATATCACGGAAAGGTGGGATTAGCTTTTGGATGAACCGCAATAATGCCAGAAACAACCTTCGCGGACGGTGTTGCGATGTTAGATATCATGATATTACTTGATTGGATTTCTACTCAAATTCCCATGCTACATGTATATGTAACGTAATTCGACCTCACTACA